>WAAE01000867.1:0-144264 GCA_013400495.1 Nicator chloris
TTTGGTGGCAGGACCAAGAAAATGTCCTCAAACTACGCTGAATCTCTGCAAAAGTGTATTCTTGACTAAAACAGTTGAATCAACTGAGAAAGCAAACGGGGATTTCTCTAGTGGATAACCACTTCATAAGCATATTTGTTACCTGCAAAGAGATTAGGAGGTTTTCCAAAGAACAGGAAAGTTTTGTGATAGTTAACATTGACACCACATGCACTGCAGCCACTTGATCAATGCAAACCACAACTCACCGCAGTACCATAAGTCTGAGCCCCACCAACTACTAAACTGAAATTAAGAGACTGAATCACAAAATACTCCCTGCAACTTAAAATTCTCACAGAGCCCCTTAAACTATGAAGTCAACTCTGATCTTAATGCAATTTGTTCCAAAGCATACATACATGCATCCCCACACAAATCCTTGTGCAGTTATGTTCTCTATTTCAAGCATAGGAAAACAAAGTCAAAACATGCACCTTAACAGCTCTGGATGATACTTTCTCAGAAAATCTTTTCATGGAATTGTGTCAAAAGAGATGAGTCAGATTTCTCACATTAATTTCAATATGCTTTACAAACTTGAAGCTTCAGAACACTTACAGGAAACATCTTCACACAAGCAGCCCAAAATCAGATTATAAAGCTGTTTTTTGACAAGGGAACAGAATCCAGATTCTCTCCCTCATAAGCCTACCTTCTATCCTTTATTTAATACTAGAGCTAAACACTTTAAACACAAGACTAGATTCTGTCTCAACATTTCCTATGCCCCAGTGCATTAACTAAAACAAGCTTATTTAGCAGTACAATATTTATGCATTATTATTTTAAAACTAGTCAGCTGAACTTTCAACAAATGCACTGCAATTTAGCAATTAAATAAACAAAGCTTTGATTTGATTATCATATTGCCTTCTAGCAGAGGCACAGGGGAAAAGGATTCTCTGCAACTACACCTCACCCACATCCAAAGAATTCAGGGAACAGAAAAGATGTCTCATGCAGGAGGGGCTGGCTCTCAGAAACACACTCGCATCAATCCAGTAAAGGTGGTACAAGCTTGCACGATTAAGATCAATCACTCTTTAAAGTCTAACTAATTGAATATATTTATAGCTGAAGTGTGTAAACTTTACCTTCTGATTTAAGGGTGATATTATGTCTGTTGCAGAATCAATGGGGAAGATCTGTACCTTCTGCTCAGTGTATGTGTGGAAGTTCAGGAGAGCTATTACAAGTTCTTGGACAAAAGCCATGGCCTGGCCAGCAAGGTCTCGCAGCTTCAGCTGTAAAGACAGTTATAAAACTATTGTATTTGGCATGGATCTATTTAAATATGAAAAAAGCCCTGTTTGGATACAAAAAAATCATTATCAGCAATTTCTTTCTTGCTATTATTTCATAAAATATTCATTCATTAAAATACATAACAGCAATTATGTTTAACTTAATTTTTATTCATAAACTACAATGCCACTCAGAAGGGCATTGTTGCCAACAAAGTATCATTTTATTTCACACAATTGGTGGTGTTTTGCCTCTGCTGCATTTTCAAACTTGCAAGCCACAAAAACACTCAGTGGTCAGCACAATTACAGAAACCATGTCTGAAATTTCCAAAGAACAACAGACTAATTGCTAACAACAACTCAACACCAGGTTGCAAGGAAACCTCAATTTAATTAGTAAAAAACCAGTGATGTTTTCTCCCAGAATTAAAGGTGTCTGCTTCTCTAACCAAGAACACTCAATTCTTATTCTCCTAGACAGAACTGACCTGCTGCTCATGAGGAAGGCTGTTCTGTGGCTGTAGTACAGCAGGAAGGTATCAAAGAAATTAAACCAGAATGGAACATAAATTCAACAGAGAAGAAAGCTATACTCTGTTGGGATTTATGGGAAGAGAATAATGTTATAGTGACATTTTAGCCAAGAATAACTTATCCTTCAGAGATGTACTCTTCTTGCTTCAATGGCCTGTTAAATCAGGTCAGTCTTGATTATGGATCTGGGATGGTGGCAAGTAATTAAAGCAGCCATTACACTCAGTTTGTGTATGTTAATTAGCCATGCAAGGAAGGGAAACAGGCACTATTACTGTTTTGCTGTCCTTTACACCGCAGCCTGTGCTAATACACCAACGTTTGGCCTCCACTGGCAAAGCCAGTCATAAAAATCTGTCCTGGAACATTTTCAAGACTGCAGATCTTGAAGCATGAGGCTGCCTGACATGGGGCTGGCAGAAAATAGCAAAAGGAGAAAGTTTCCATGCAGTTATTCGGATTTTTCTTGGAACTCAGCAGCAGCAACCTGAAATTTAAGGCTATTTCAATCGCAAAACTGAACAGCAGGTCACCTGCTCTCACAGCAGACATTATTAGGAAAAAGGTCTCTTTATAGGCACTTCTGAAGAAAGCAACTGTGTTAAATCTTCCTGCAGCAGCATCTGAATGCACTAACTTGAAGGCTTGAGACATGCAAGGAAACAGAAAAAAACTCTCTGTGCTGTAGAGCCCACCCTCAGTAGCAACACAGGAAAATTTTGACTGCATATAGGTTTCTGATTTGCTATTGTAAAACCCCTGAAAATATTCAGCCATTCACAGAAAACCAATGCTCATTTTTGAATACTAAATAAACCACATTCACAAGGAATCTCATTAAATTACAGTAGTGAACAGAAACTTCTTTTCTAAAATGTTTAAATATACAAAGGTTATTTTGCTGCAAGTAACAGGTGTTTTGGCAAGAAGTATCCCACAAAATGTAAATGAACCATGTAAAGATCTCAAAGTGACATGATTTATTCCTTGAAAGGGTTGTGACTGGTGCCAAGTAATGTTAACTAATACAGCATCTTAGTGCACACACCAGTGTGCAGTTTACAAATGCATACTGGAGCTCAAGTGATGTGACTGAAGAAGCTCAGTTTGAGAGAAAAAAAACTTAGGACACCAAACCTACCTTTTTTCAACAGAAGAACTACAGTAGTTTTAATAAACTTTAAAAATTAAATGTTCCAATATCTTGCTTACTGAAGGCTGACCCAATAAAAGAGTATTTCATATAACTTTAATAAGACTCTGTGAAATAACAACAATATACACAACCTCTTGAAAAGGGCAGAGGCTCTGTGGGCAGAAATGCCCTCAGAATATCATGGCAGTAGTAAGACAGGCTATCTTCTGCCATTTCAGGCACTAAAATGACTGTGCAACTTTCTACAGAGATACTGAAATAAAACCAGAGTCACATGAAACCACAAGAAGCACTTACCTGATTCCTTCTGTTGTGCAATGGTACATTCAGAGCATTGTATCGAGTAGATCCTACAGGACAAAAATTGAGTTAAATGCACTTGTTAAATTGTGAGGGGTTTTAAGAAACATTTTTTGGTGAATACTGATTTTAAAAAAATCATTGCAGGGATGTTACAGGTTATGTAAGCAATATTAACTAAAGAGATACAAACAATTGACTCCAATAAGGTAGGTCTAAATACCCTCACTTAAGGGTTTCTGTGATTAAGTGGAGGGAAAGCAGTTCAATACTTGCCTCAGATTGGAAGTCAAATTTAATCATCTGAAGACCCTGAATTTGAAAGATAAGAGCAGACGCCTCTTGCCCAAAGAACAATATTGATCACAAACAAGATTGAAAAAATCTTTTAAAAGAAATCACACTTAAAGAACTCAATATTATCTTCAAATTTCAATTACATTCCAAGGAGGGGCCAAGATTAATATATTTTTGAATGGTTTCAACGTTTTTTTAAAGCTCCTGAATACACTTAATATGTTGATAATTTAGACTATGATGTACTCTCCAAGTATTTCAGCATTCTTCTCCAGTCATGAAGTAACTAGAATGATTATTCACTTACAAGCAGCCACAATTAGAGGAGCAGAGGGCTATTTGTACCTGGAGGACAGTTTACAAAGTCTTAAGAGATTTAAAAAGGATCATATCCATTCTCAATTCAGCTGAACTACAACCAGACTAGTTTAAAATTTGTTCACAAAGAAAATCTACAGTTTCTTATTCCTTTTGTGTCATTCACATTTGGCTATTAACACATGGGAAGCGGTAGTTACATTTAGAGGAAAAAACCCTGTCCAAAATCATTGAATCCTGCTTCTAACTAAATGCTTCAGAAAACTTTTTCTGCTCTGGAAATTATGCTTAGCAGTCATTTGATTGTTACTGAAATTAGCTGCCAGTTACACTGGAAGCCAACTACAGGGTCTATAGGAAGACAGCTGAAATCCACAGCAAACAAAGATCTCCTGACTTTCATTGATATATCACTGAAGATATGTTCTGTATTTGCAGTGCTTTCTACCACACAAGCAAAGGCATTATGCTAAGGCACCTGAGCAAGCAGATAAATTATTTTAGCAAAGTTCTTGCTACAATGATAACCACCTACAAAAAAAATGCAAGCTAAAGGAGCCAGAGAAGTAGAAATCGGCAGCAGATGCCAGGCAAAGTGAGGGAAGTGAAAAGGATACCAATTCAAGGCACCAACACCTAAGCATGACATGCTGTATGGGAGTCAACATTTCCTAAAGAGATGATGACCTGGTGTTCCTAAGCCAAGACTCACTGGATTGCCGAACCAGTGGAGAGCTTGGAACACTCACCCCTGCTGTGCCTGCCAGATCAGCTTTTAGAGAACCTGAGGCTACTTAAAACATGGTCATCAGGTTTTAAACTCAATCAAAAACACAAAAGCCACCAATGAAATATACAAGAAATTCAAAAGCCCGTTTTCACTTCTCTGCTCCTTCTTCACTACTTTCAGCTTTTTCACTATTCCAGGTCCTCCTTGTCTTGAAGGGTCCAGAAGAGTCCAGGCAGTGCCTGTCCACCCTTGTGCTCAGCTGTTTAGGAAAGCACAGAGTGCACAGCACTGACCCAGCACATACTAACCCATGCTCGTAGCAAAGCCATGCAAAGGCTGAGCACTCCTAACTCCAGGGGATCCTCTGCACTTCAGCTGATCTAGCAGCAGTTGGAAAGGAAGCAGAAAAACATTGCTTCAGGTACAAGCCCCCAGGTTCAAAGGGCTGCTTTTCCCCATGAAGAGACAAACGAGTCTAAGACAGTAGGTAAGAACTACTCTGTGTGTTTTCTGATCAATGAGACACCCTGGCAAATTCCCCACTGGTTGTAAGTGCAGACCATTATTGATGCAATATCTCTGCAGCCACCAGTTTTCCCCCACCTTAACTTACTGCAACTCTTGAATATACACTGCCAAAGATAATACTCTCTGAGATGAGTAATCAATCTTTATGGAGCAGCCATTAAATTGACAGTGTTCCTTCAACGTTTACAATATTCTGCCAACACTAAGCAAGACAAGTGGCAAATCACTCAAAAGTCTTCAAAAGTTTCAATTTTCATTATACATAGAAAAACTTGGTATTTTAGAATTACTGAAGAAGACCATGACAAGTATCAGGAATACTTACTACAGTTACCTCCAAGTGTCTGTTCAGATGTCCAACATTTCTTAGAGCTAATACATTTTAATTCATAAGGAGTACTCCCTCCAGATGGATTACCCAAAAAATCAAACAAGATACCCAGACAACGGCAATACGTACTTGTGTCATTAAAAGGTACTTTTTCATTAATTATGCTTAGAGATTCTTCCAGTCTACTGCCCAAAGCTGCTTGAAGATTCTTTAGCTGTTGCTGGCTAAATAACAAAGAGACAAACGAAAAACCACACACACACACACATTGTAAACCTTTAAAATTTCATCTGTATCACCAACACCATACCTCACTAAAAGCATCCCTTGAGTGTAGAGGTATTTGTCTCCTGCTAGAAGTTAGATAGAAATAATACAGTGGGAGTCATTTGTTTTCCTTTTATCTCATATTTAACACAACATTGAATCCTAATCCCTAACAAAAGCAGTGTGAAAGTTACCATAAACTTGTAAATCCTAAATTCCATTCTTGAGAAGCTCCATTTACTTCAGAGTTAAAATTCACCTTCTTTTCCTATGGTGCAACTATTATATAAGCTATATGAAGGCATTCTTTTCTACTAGAATTTGGATGGGAAGGTAAAAGAGTCTCCAAATTAGTTACTATGCATCCCGTGCAGTATTCCAACAAGCAGGTAATGAGTTGTCAATAATTCAATTAACAATGTCACATCATTATTTGAGATACCTCAAACGCTTTTCAAAGCCCCGTATTTAAACACTGCTATGATACTGCCTGTTCTGACAAGACTTGACAATTATGCTTCTGATGGATTCTCAAGTGATTTTTCTCTAAATTCTCTTCGCTTACATTTGACTGTGTATATACATGCGAATCTAAGTAATTAAGATTAGTAATATAATGAGAATAGATTCCCGAGATGAACAGTAATATATTCCAGCATTATATACACATGTCTACAAAGAACACTCCATTATTGATTCAGACCAAATTCCACACCTTACCCAACTTAGGCCCCCAAATTCTTCACTGTTTTGCTTCCCGTTTGACATCTAGAACTCCTGCGCTATAGTGGAGGGTGGGGAGGAAGGTGTCAAAGTGACAGGTTTTTTTTCCTTTCTTACATTTGATACACAGAAACTTATCAGGTCTAACAAAGCAAAATAATCCAAAATAGACAAGGAAGATATGATGAAAATGGCCAATAGGTAGCTCATGCATTAATATTTTTCTTGGACAGCAGCTCCAAAATTGCACAGAAATTGTACAGCAGCTACTGCAGTAGCACTGAGCATGACAGAAAATGAACTCCAAGACAAACTGCAAATGTACTGATATTTCCTTTTCATACTGTAGAGGACTAACAAACAAGTAGATTGACATGTTTTGCCTTACATTCTGCCCTTTAATTTTCAAAGCATGTAGGCTGTCACGTCTCATATCCCCTGGCTTTTCTGAGTAAAGTGTGGGTGTCAGAGGCAAATGGATCCCTTCCGCTGACAAAGCAGGGAAGACAGAAGGGCAGTATTCTCAGAGACACATCCTGCCATGTGTTCAACAGACAGTGATTTCATGTTTAAAATGAAGTGTCAGGCTTTATAACTTTTAAAAACTTAATATAGTACAACTTAAAATAGTAGGGACAACTTCTTACAATGACATCAATTACCCAGTCACCATAGAACATGATAGACAAAGCCTGAACTGAAGAGTAGCAGATGAAGACTACAGGTTTTCAAACACCACAAAGAAAGCAAACAGCAGCCAAATACAGCTTTCATCCTCTTTTGCAAGTCCTTTTTAGTAAAACCCTGACTTGTATTAGTGGAGCTATTGGTTTCAAGTAGCTTCACATCTATCAACATAATTAAAATACACTCTTGAGGGTGACCGTGTGAAAGAAGGAACTCTGCATCTGATCATTCACTACACATCTTATTCATTACATTAAAGATCTGTACTGCACATGTATTTTCTAAAAAAAACGCAGCTTAAAGAACTTCAGCGAAATGTACTCCAATTTGATTGGGCCCACAGTCCTCAACTTCACATTTTCTACAATTGTCTTCAAGACAATGAAAATATTCCAAAATTAACAATATAATTCTCTGATAAAAACTTTCAAATATTCTAGCTGAGAACATTATACCTGAAGCAAAAACAATTGTTCAAGAAGCTTCTGCAATGGAAGGGGATTTTTGAAACTCTTTTCAGTCAGTTCTCTCAACATATGTTACTCAAACTTAGAAGCAGTTTTTACAAACTGACATATCTTTGTTTCATACCAATTTTTATTTTCTATGGTTTTCCATTACAAATAAATTCTTCAAGCTTTCATCAACATCACTGCTATTTAAAAAGCTTGGAGACAAAATTGCTCTCACTGAAAGCAGAAATTGTGGAATTGTCTAGTTCCATACATAGCAAAAGAAAAAGCAGGCTTGACCTGCATTGCTCACACTTGCCTTCATGATAATATAATCTGAGTTTTATCAAAGTCTTTTAATGAAACCTCCTTTTTAAAAAGTATTATTCTTAAAAAATAACCCAGTTAATGTTTCACTGCAATTATTTCTTTACGTCAATGAAATTTTCATTATATGAAATAAAGACACTTACCATTCTTCAGTTCGAAGCCTACAGTCCTTAGCTTCTCTTTCTAGTGTCTGAGACTTGATCTTTATGCAAGAAGATAATCTCACAATGTAAGTGCTGACACAGCAAAACACTGCATTTCAAAACTTTTCAAACTTGCAAGCAAGAGGAAAAACTCCTTACTTCTAATTTGGCTTTATCATTCTGCAGCTTTTCTATGGTCTCTGTGTATTTCTTCGTTAAGCTGTCCACAACAGCCTGGTGCTGGGCAGCATCCGCTTCCAAAACCTCCAGTCTACTCCTCAGCTCTGCTTCTAAACGTTTGTGCTGCTCATCTGCTTCAAAGAACTACAGGAAGAAAAGCAAAGCTCTTAAAAAAGCTTCATTTTACTGTTGAATCCAGTCCTTTAAGTTACTCCAATTTAATTAGCCAGATCAGGTTAACAGCAATTACCAGTTCTCAGACAAGCAGAAATTTAATTTTATTTACAGAGCAAAGATTCAGGAACAAAGTACTTCAATAAAAACTAAGTTTATTTTTAAAATGAAATGCATTCCACTTTGGTGAAGTAACTCCTGACTTAATTATGGCAACTTGCAGAAAGTATTTTAAACTTCAAAGCAATTTTGAAACAGTTAATGAACTGGTAAGAAATTTTGATCCAGTATCAGGCTATTTTCAGTAAGGCAGCTGTCACCAAAAGTTAAAAATCTAAAGGAGAAGACACATATTATGTGATTTCACACACTGTCTTAATATTCATTTGCCTAGTGAACATCTTTATAAACAAACTATCTGATCTAATCTAGGCTTTGCATACAACAAAGCTTCTAAACCCACCAGTTTTCAGACAGCACTTTAGTTTCCATATCTTTGTTTGTATCACCATTTTTCTGAACCAAAAATAAAGGCAAAACAAAATTTCACTTACAAGTATATGCAGTCGTTCATTTTCTTCTATTTTCTTCTGAAGGTCTTCATTGAAGACACTTTTCTGTTCTTGACTCAGCTGAGATGAGGATTCTACACTTTTCTAAAAGAGACAAAATGCACCCATTACCTCCAAGTCCCAGGTTTGTGAGAATAGTTCCCACAGCTAATTCCCAGAAGGGGCACACCAGCAGATGCCCTGCTGACACTGACTGATATATCAAAAGGTGTGAATATTGCACACAGCACCAGCCTCAAGGCAGCACACTTTGCTTCACACCCTTGTGACCCTACAGTGATGCAACACTGGCTCAGGAAAGCCTCCACTCAGGTGTCCCATTCACACACACAGGGAATCAATCACTTGGATGGACAGCAGCCCATCTGAATTCACTGGAATCCTGCATGATCCCATGCAGTCAGTAATCCAAAACCCTCCACACACAGGCTCACTTGGTTTGGTAGCTGTGTGTAAGGCACATCTGCCCAGCAAGGGTCCAGGCTGTAGCACAAGGCGCCATGGAAACTACAGCATCTTCCCTGCCCATCAACCACACATATCCCTCTGCCAACTGTTTCCTCATTTTTCATTCATTTAATCCAGAAGACTCAGACCACCAGTGAATCCCATACACCACACTGCTGAAGGAAGGTATTCTATAAACACAGGGAAGACTCTTCGCATTTAAACTCGACACCAAACTTCAAGAATTAGGGATATACAGGGCAGATAAGCCACCTCTGTATTTGTTGCCAGCCCATGAACTCCACCTGAGATATGGGCACATGTTCTGCTCCTTCTAAAAGGATTGCACTCCGACACAGATCAGGGAACTAAAGCAGTGCATTTTGACAGATGAACAGGAAAGAAACTTCAGTGGCAATGGTTTGCAAAGCTACTAAAGACAGGCTGACAGCCTTCAAAACTCGGAACACAGCTAGCAAAACAGTAACGTACACAACTTGAAACAGAAGAACAGAAGGGTCAAACTGCATTTGAAAGAACAATCTATTGTGATGCATGAACAATGTAGTCAGAAGCACTATGCTCCTCAAGGAACTGGACAGCAGAAAAATGGGCAAGAGTTGAGTGGAAAAGTAAAAAAGATGATCATATTACTAATCAATTGAATGATTTCTTTAAAGCAAGTCTTGATAACTACAGCACATTGAGAAAAGAAAGCACCAAAAAGAAAAGTCTGCAGTAATTAGGAGGGGTCTCCTCATGAGGGAAGTAGCAAGAGATGCTTGAGAATAACTTAAATCCAAGCACACCATGTCTGGAATTGTGATGCTACCTACAGAAGGCACAGCTAGTCTTAGAATATGATATCCCTAGGTTTAATCAGCAAGCATTTTGGCAGAGAAAGTTCAGTGTTGAAATCATCCTGTCATTTTGAAACAACATAAAAGAATACAAGCTAAAAATTTAGATTTCAAAGCATTTGACAAGATTCACACAGAAAAGCTATGATCACAGGCTGAAGAGTTAACTGGCAACATCAAAATTACAAAGCAAAGAGGTGGGGATGGGAAATGAGGAGTGATCAGCTTTCTCCATAGCAGCTGACTAATCACAGAGTTCCAAGGTATTTCCCGCTTGCTTGAACACTTAGTAAATATCCATAAAAGAAGACAGCGATTCAGCATCAGTCAGCTGACAGACTAGAAGAGTAGACAACTACACTGCATGTATTTATATATATATATATATATATCAATACCTGTTCTATGGGTATTTTCACTAACATCAGGTAAAATAACACAAGTTCTGACAAGAGGATTCAGCTCAACCTGTGACACAAAATAACTACTGCTAAAAATCAGGATAAGGCTTTGACAGGTGAAGAGCAGACATCTGCTAAGCAAGTCCTTTTTGCCTTCAGCACATACCTTGTTCTTCTTGCCCCGAGCTTCACTTAATGCAAGTTCATCTTGAAGTAGCTCCACCCGCTTGGCAAGTTGCTGATTTCGAAAGCTCAAGCTGTCCATTTCTTGTTGCAGTTTCCTCAGTGATTGATCCTTCATTTTCAGTTGTTCCTGAGTGACAAAAAAAAAATTAACTCTAAAATTTTCACACTGACTTTTACACATTAAAACCAAGAACAAATTAGAAAATTGCTTAACTTTTTTAACAGTGAAGAGGCAAAAAGTATCATTTCTAAACTAAAAAAATGTATTTCACTTCCTTGAGCTGACCACAGATTCATACCCAAGTAGGTATTTAATTCTATCGGATAATCATCAAGAATCAACCTTCCCCTTGTACAAACTCAGCACTTACAGAGAACAACAGGCTAGCTGCAAAACAGAAATTCTTTTACTAAAATCAAGTTCCTTCTTCATTGTTTCATTGACATTACTTTTTACTAAAAAGTACCCCTGCTTGCTTACTTTGTCACAGCTTAGTACACCTGACACGAGCTGTTTTTAGAGATTACCTTCAGTGAGGCAGAGTTTGCTTGCTCATCTACAACTCCTTTTTTCAGGACTTGGTTCTGAGCGCGAAGCTGAAAAACAAGAGATGCCAGTAACTATGCAAGACAACAGAACAAATAAAAGCCACTCATTAAAAAGTGCAGAAAGCATCACATTCTCTCAGGAGAGTGCCAGGTGTGAATGCTTTTTCAAGTGTTCTCTTCAGGTAGATAGCAGTGGTATCAGGTTGAAAAATCACCCATTTCATATCCTGACTTGCCAAGAAACAAGAAGTAACTTTACCACGTGAACGTTTTGGTCAAAGAGAACAAAATTCTTACTCAATAAACACCTTTGAAGACCAGTGACTTAAATATAGTTAAGATCCAAAGAACTAGGAACAAATATAGAAAAGTTGCAACTTCTTCCTTGGCTAATCAAGTTCTTGGTCATATTCAGGGCTATTTCTGTCTCTCCCCTCTTCTCCCCGAAACTGTTTATAAGCAGTTCTCGAACACAAGCATGACTCACAAAGTCAAAATCGGTATCAATTCAAGAGGAGTTTAATGCTTAACGCAAAATTACTTATTACCAGTGGCAGCAGATGATCCAGAGAGAACAGATTGACACAAAAAAGACATAAAAAGCAGAGATGGGAAAGCCCTCTAAGCTTAACTTATACAGTACCCAAAATCTAAGGTAAATCACTGCAGTGAAAAGTGATACTCAAGAAATCTATTTCCCAGTCACTTCACAGAGTACCTCTACCCTGCAGCAATGAGGATACTGACAGTTCCATCTTCCCATTCCTTGAAAATTGCTTGAATCCTGGTTTCTTCAAAGGCAGTTTGTATTCATTTGACACATGTGAGTCCAGCTGCTGCAGATATAAATTAAAAGGGTTTGTACAGTGTTTGGGAATACCTCTGGCAGGTGCATAAAAGGCACGATTCAGTGTAAAACACCAGTGGCTCATTGTTTCACTGTGATGACTGACTGTATTTGAAAGGTCAGAAGCCACTGCTAGAGCACAGCTGTTTCCCCTGCAGTATTCCCACTGTGCTGCTCAGGCATCACAAAGGCAAGACAAGAAACTTCCCAGTGCACCACAGAAAAACTTCCAAGCACAGGGCTCCCCTAGCAAGAAGGAGCAGGGCAGCAGTTTTCCACACCGGTCTTTGTGCCACAGCTACTACTGCAGGAACACATCAGGTGCAGAGAATGAAGCAGCTCAGTCCTGCTGCACCCAGAGACCCCAGCTGAAGTGTGACCCACACAGGCTGCCACAAGCTGCTTTGACTATTCCTTCACGAGAGAGCCAGAAGCTGCAACTTGGGTGTTCTCTCTTCTTCTCATCCTTCTTCTGAACTGGTCTGTGAACTGGGAGGAAAAGCAATCCTTTGGCAGAGACTTCCCCCAGCACTGCTTGAGTCTGTCAAACTCTTGTCCACCTCTCTTCATGGCTTTCACAGCACCATTAAGTGACCAGGCTGCTCCAGGGCTACTCTCCATTTCCACCTGCACACAACAAGCAGCCAACAGCAAAGAGGAGAGGGTTCTGCAAAAGGGAGCCCCACAATGAACTGCAGGGCATGAGAAATGGGATGAGATGAAAAAAATAGTTCCCACAAAGGAGAAGGGAAATGCCACAGGCTGAGAAGTGCATGATGAAGCCCAAAAAAAGCTTCTGGACACCATGATACTAAAAGAAAGGATCCAGCAGCTGGAACTTTCGGAAGCTATAGTCAGAAGTCCACATTTCCAATGCTCATTCAGGAATCAAGCACCAAAATCCCTCCATTATCTTATCCTCAGCCACTACTGATCTCCAAGGAATAACAGAGCCTCTGTATAAAACAAGACATGTGAGTTCTGTGACCTACAAAGCTGCAAAGTAAATTAAATTTTCTTAAAATTATTTTGTGGAAGCGTTAAAAGGATATCTGTCTGCGAAAAATTTAGATGCTTCACGTGGTGTTTTTGTAATACTTCCAAGGAGAAGAGTATTTAAAGACATGGTTCTGTAAGCTGAGAGAAGTGTCAAATACGGACAAGCACTTTGTGCCAGTTGCTGATGTGGGGCTACACAAAACCAAAGTGCTCCCTTTCTTCCCCAAGGCTGTTGACGGACTCTGCCACTCAAGATCAAGAGTCTCCTCTTCCTTTCAGTGAAGAAGAAAGAATGAAGGGCTCCGTATTAAGCAAGGCTCCAATATTTTAGAATTTTGCACCTTCCTTTGCAAGGTGCCTTATATCTCAGGCACCTTGCAAAGGAAACGCATTCTCCACTATGGGCTACACATCTCTACAAACCCTGTGTCAAGCAGCACCAGGAACAGGATGCAAAGTCACCTAGGGCAGAAAAAGGGGGACAGACAGGAGGCAAGCGTGGAAGCAAGTGTCCTGCTCACTTCCAAGACACTGCCAGCACCACTGACACCGCCGAGCTCCCACAGCCGCGGGCCAGAGCGCGCTCACATGGCTGAGACGCGCGACCAAGACCTCGGCAAATGCTCACACCCAAGCGGATAAAACCAAATCTCGCGCCCGACTGGGAAGTGGAGAACAAGGGAAACCACTGCCAGTTTCACTTCCCTGGCACAGCTGAGCCCACTGTCGGTATTCCAGGATGCCCTGAAGACGAGGCCATTCTGCCTCTCTCCGCGCTCCCTCAGCACCTGCAAACCCGCACCTACCGTGCCCCACCGAGGCTGCCTCCGCCTCTCCCCCGGAGGAGGCACCCCTGGGCCCCCGGCATCCCGCGCTACCACGGAAAGCAGCGCCGCAACCCCGAGCGGCGCCAGGACTGTGGGCCCCGGTACCGGGTACCTTGGAGTACTCCTGGGCCAGCTTCTGGTACTTCCCCTGCAGCTCCGCCGCCGCCGCCATCTCCGCTCGGCCGCGCTCGGCTCCACTCGGCTGTGCTCGGGTACTCCGGCCAGCCCCGCACGCCCGCGAATGAGAAGACGCACTTCCGGGTTCAGGGTGGTGGGAACGCGATGACGTAACCGCGCCGTGCGCGAGGCGGGGGCGGAGCTTTAAGCCTCCGGCGCCACCATCTTGACGCAACTTCCAAGATGGCGGCAGGAGGGGGCGGGGCTGCGGGGAGGGCAGGGTCACGTGACGCCGGCGAGGAGCCTGCCGTCGCTGCCCGTTGCCACGGCAACGGCTGCGGGGCCGCGCGCGCGGCCTCCGGTCTACGGGGCGCTGCCCCACCCAAAAAGCTTCGCCCGCGAGCGAGGCGGGGGGCTCATGTCGTGACAATCGCGGTGTGTGGGGAGGGGGGGCGGCCAGCGATGTTCCCGTGCCCCGGCGCCATCCCTGCCTGGGCACCGTGCTCCCGCCGGTCCCGCAGCTCCCCGCCCGGGCAGCGCTGTCGCCAGGGGGAGCCCCGGGACGCGCGACACGCACAGAAACTGAGGCAGCCGCGGGTATTTGCGGGTCCATAGGGAACTCAATAAAACAAAAGGCTGTCCCATCACTTCCAGTGGCTCGCAGTGGGTGTCAGTGCCGGCGCTCGGATCTCCCAATAGCCTCCAGCCCTCGTATCCTAACTGAAGGAGATACTGAGTATATCCATTATATGCTAATGAAGGAGAACACGGGTAGATCCCGGGTCGTGCAATGCCCTCTCAAGCTGCAGAAACTCGAATTCCACAGTCTGGGGCATCACTGAGAGGGGATCTCATCAATGGTATGTAAATATCTCAAAGTGCCAAGGGTATGGTGCCAGACTTTTCCCAGTGGTGCCCAGCGTTAGGACAAGGAGCACTGGCCGTAAACTAAAACACAAGAAGTTCCACCACAGCATTTTACATTGGAAGAATTTTACATTGAGGGTGGCAGAGCACTGGCACAGCTGCCCAGGGAGGTTATGGAGTCTCCCTCCCTGGTGACATTCAGACCCCACCTGAACACACTCTTGTGTCACCTGCTCCAGGTGACCCTACCTTGGCAGGAGGGTTGGACTGAATGATTTCCAGAGGTCCTTTCCAATCCTAACAACTCTGTAATTTTGTGATTCTGGGTATCTGCACCCAGTGTTTTCCTAGGGGGTTGCTCTTCTCTGTTCTCTCCAGCATGTAGGTCTCTCTTTCAGAGCCACCTTTGAGCTTCTCCAGCATTCAGCCATCCTTTAGAGACTGCTGAGGCTCTGCTACTTGTCTCCTATTTACTTCTTTATCCTCAGACTGGCCAATTTAAATGTGTATATACCATCAGCACACTTCAAGCAGAAATTGAAAACTTCATAAAAGGTGTATTTGGTCCTGCCAGGTACTCAGCCAATGCAGAATTTTGTTTCTGAGCATGACTGGAAACAGGTGTGTAAGGAAAAGAGTAATAAGGCAAAAATGTGATGAGACTTCACCAGTATATGCTGAGCATCTGGCAATTTGCAGGTTAAGGGCTTCCTGGTCTAGGACAGAGATGTAGCAGCAAATTACTATTTTTGTTCAGTTTCCATGGTATAATTTTTTTTCCACTTGATTTCAGCACGGTGTCTTCATAGCTGTTCCTCAGTAGTGGGTAGTGCTAGAGGTGACAAATCATCGTTTTGTTACCTCCTTTTGTCTTTGTTCCCCTTAAGTAGAAGTGGATAGAAGGTGCCTGTAATGGAAGTTAAATTTTTCCTTAGTCTTGAGGCTTTGATGGTGTGTGTGTGTGCTGTTCTTTTGCTTGTCACAGTAGTGGAGTTGGCAAGCCCTAAATATGACACGGGGGCCAGATTAATAAACATGTTTGTGCCCCCACAGGAAGTCTTAATGTTGGACGACATGTTGCTGATCCCTATTGCCAACAACAGCACTGTGCATTTTTAGGAAGTATAAAAGGGGAGGTAGCCAAAACACACAGTCATCATTCATCCAAATGATCGTGCTGCTGTTCTGCTTGACCAGAAGAGCTTAAACAGCAATCCTGCAATAAGAAATAAGGAAGCTCTAGTTTTTAACTATTAGAGCAGGTACACTTCTCTTTCAGCTCCACTTTGCGTCCCCTTCAGAAGTTTTCTAGCGAAGCAAATGCTGCAATTGCTGCACATCAGGGTTAAGAGCAGCATGCCTTCCATGGTATAGCCTTATATGTCAGTGAAGTAAATTTTGTATAGGAAAATTATTTAAAGCCTTTACATTTGACTCCAATCTGTACTTTTAGGTTTGCGTTTTCTAGGACGTGTCTTTCATTGAAATGTTACACTGAAATACTTTGAACACACTTTGCAAGTACTCCTGGGTTTGTGCTGCCTTCAAAGATGCTTTTATGATGCAGTCTCTCTTCTCTCTGGTGCAGAGAATTCTGGCAGAGAGGTTTCACAGCTGAAAGCTGGGAGACGGAGCTCAGGAAATTACTGTGCCTAGTTGTGGCAGAATGAATTGCTTCCCCACTGACAACAGCAGTGTTCCTGACTGGGCAGCAAGCGCTCTGAGTGGAAGAGCACAGAATTTATCCCCCTGCGTCCACCCAGAGTGGCAAGACCCAAGTGTAGATCATATAGGGCATTTATCATAGGAGATAATGCCAGTTGCTTGAAACAAGTGAAAGGGGCAAATAAAAGCTGGGTGCTTTGACTGCTTTAAGGCTGAGAGCTGGCTGCAGGATTTTTAGGCTCATCAGAGCAGCCCTCCTTCAGTGTATTTAAGCATCAGGCCAGCCTCTTGTGTTTTAAAGTGGTACTGTCTCTTGCCCACTTTCTCATGGATCCCAGAGTCCCTATGGAACATACAACGTGTTAAATTATCAATTATCCCATGGTGGTTCTTGGCAAACAGCTTCAGCAAATTTCCCCAGAAACACAAGGTGACAAAAGTTAGCTCGTTTGTTGGTTGGGGTTTTTTCCACTCTCTCGCAGGAAATTCTCAGATTCATCCTTTTGATTTGCCGTGGCAGCTGCAAGGGCTACTTCCCCAAACGTCAGCTGTGAAAAAAATGTCTTCTTTGTTCTGTTTCCTCACAAGCACATCCTTAATTCTCACCTCTCCCTGGAGAGCAAAGTTGTCCCAGCACTGCAGCCCAGGGACGTGTCACTGCAGTGTGGTGTCGTGAGGCTTCCACAGCACTGACTCCGTAATTACAAGGGACTGCTCCTCTTGTCACAAGTTTGGAGTGAGAGAGCTCATGGGAGTGGAATGCCAAGAGGTGTGGGGTGGTTGCCACAGGACCCCCAAAATACTGCCTTCTGTAACACACCCACAGGAATGTAAATACAGGTTATGGCAGAAGAGTTAATGCAAGCTCAAACATGACGTGTGGAGCAAAGGGATCCCACCCAACACTCATGGTTTGTTTCCATGGGGGAGAACAGATAGCAAAGGCTTGACAGTGTAACAGAGGCTGTCCTTCCCTTGTCTGGGCTCAGCAGCTGGTACAATGGGTGTGGAATTCTAGGTGCTGTCTCAAGACTACTAAGTTTTTTTAAGAATTACAGTGATTGTTTCAAAAACATCCTATTTTCAAAATCATTTGTCCTCCCTTCCCTGCTCAAACCATGTCTTCCCCTCTGTCTGATTCGTCAGAACTTGTACTCACAGACCCCAGGAATAGGTGCAGGTAGAGAAATAAACAAAGAACATATTTTAGATTATCCAGGATGTTTTCTGTGCTTGGGGAAAATAAACTTCATTGTCATCACTTATGTTTTCACAAGTACTCACAACAAAAGGGTTTCTAAGAGACAGAAGAAATTCAAAAATGATTGGAAGAGAGCCATCTTCAGTCATCAGACTATCACAAGCAGCACATAAACCACATCCTCGGAAGCTGCGAACACCCGAAACTGGTGTTTTGTTTCTGTTATCGTAGCAACGGCAAGTCTGAACAGCAGGATGTGTGCTCACAATGCACGCTCGTTATTTCGCATGGTGACTGTAACAAACTGCTCATTACGAATAACCATTCACCTCGTCAAAACCTGATTGCCCTGATTAAAAAAAGGCAAGTAGTAAAATATATATATATATATGTATGTACAGATAATGAGCTTCACAGACCAGTTTAGTTATTATTCTATTCATGATTGTAATTTCAGTGTTTCAGTAGCATTTAAAAATAGAAATGAGAACAAGTCTTTCTCTCTCTCTCTCTCTCTCTCTCTCGCTCATGTCCCTTCCCAGCCCATAGGTTAAATAGCTTGAGTCATCTATAGGGTGTGTGCATGGCCAGGGGAGCGGTGCCTTTGTACAGAAAGAAATTGCTGATGACGAGAAGATGGAAAAACTGAGCAGGCAGCTGCCTGCGATAAGTCAGAGTTGAAGTTTGGAACTCACATTCCATGTGGGTACAGCACATACCAGCTCCGAGTGCAACAGCAGGAACTGCTGTCCCTCCACAGCCAATCCTTACTGATACTCACTCAATAACACAGCAGAACTTAGTAACAGCTCAAAAAATTTGGGTTGTCCTTTTTTTTTTTTTTTTTTTTTTTAAAAAAAATTTGGAATGACCCTTCTCCAGGGAAATGAAACCTCTTCCCTATCTCTGCCATCTTTTGTTGAAGGTCTGTACATCTTCTACAGCCTCATTTCTTACTTTTCTTCACAATTGCAGGGGCCATAGCTGAGAAACCTCAGCCTGGCTAGAACTGCCCACACTGAGATTCCAGAGTCGTGCATGTTTGCTGGAGAAAGAAAAATAAAAGCAATATACATTAAATCCCAAGAGACAAATTGCCTAATTTCATAAGGAAATATGGAGGAGGAGCATTGTGAAGATTATGGAGTGAGAAGTGGATGCTCTCTCATGTACCCCAGTTGTGATACAGATCTGCAAGCCTTGGAAAGAAGTCCTGACTTACCCATGCAATGAACATCCACAACCCTGGAGCTGGTACTGCAGCAAAGATGTCATGGGTCTTCTCTCCAGAGACAGATGCATGAGCAGAGAAAGGAGAGAGCTGGGAAATCTACCAGGAGTTTAGGGAACATTTTAATCAGAACTATTCCTGTTCATGATCTAAGTTTTATTATTATTTTTAAAAGGATTGTGGTACCTCTGGGAATAATTTGGACTTTTGGAATGACCTAAAGCCAGGTCTTTTATGTGCAAATACTGGGATGGGAAAAGAAGAGGAATGGAGGAGACATGGGGCAGGGCTCCTCACTGACAGCACAGGGAGAAGGCACAACACACCACACAGGAGGAGAAAGCCATAAACAGTTTTTTGGGCAGCACGAGCCCCGCGATGGGAATGGGAATTTGGAGCGGTGGAAGGGAGGATTAAAAGGCAGCAGGAGAGTATACTGATCAAACTGACTGCTGAAAAAAGTGCCTTGGCAGGTACCGGTTTGTCTTTCTGGATTAGTATGAACTGGGAAGGAGAGATAGCACAAGAAGCAGTGTGGTGTCAGTTTTAAACCCTAACAACAGGAGGAGGAAGAATCCTAGGTGGAATTATGAAGCTGAGATGAACTATATTAACATTTAAAATATGAATAATCTATTTTTTTTTTAAATTTACTGCATTTGGGGAGAGGAAGGGCTTGTGCAGTTCTCAGTGTTTTTTCTTTTGTTGTTGTTTTTATGACACTGACCAGTTACAGCACCATTATCTCAGCTGAGTGAGATATCACATTAAGAAGGTAGCAGTGAACTTGAATGCACTCACAGGGACGTGTAGTGATTAATCAGAGTGACACAGCTGGTCAGAAATTTTTCTTTTTTTTTTTGTTTTNCACCCCCCTGGTCAAAATTTTTTCTTTTTTTTTTTTTTTTCCCTTTTTTTTTTTTTTTTTTTTTTTTTTTGTAAAATACCTGAGTAGCATTCCAGGCCTCTACATTTTAGAAAGACATAAATTTCAGATAACTATAAAAAAAAAAAGCCACACCAAACTACCTTCACAAAAAACACCAACAAAAATTCTCTGTTAAACTTCACGATTATCAGTAATTATTTAAAAGAATTAAAGTTTTCCAGTATTAAAAGCCCCTTAAATTTCAAAATTACATTCTTTTTTTTCAAATGCCTTTAGGTAAGAACACAAGCTTCTTAACCTAGATGAAATACAGCAAGAAACAAGAGGACACATAATATTACTAAAAATTGAAGCGGAATTGTTATTGCCACCAGCACTTATTCCCTTGAAATCCAGCATTCCTTAGAAGGAAAGCAGGGGTGAGCCACTTCCACAAGCCAACAAAAAAAGGAAGATTCCCAGAACAACAATGCAGGATTTTCACCTCTAATTGTGTCCCATGTTTCTGTGTATAGATCAGAGCTAAAATGAAATTTGGTATCGAGCTCTACCTGGGGCGTTTTTGCTTCTCCTCGTTCTAAGACATAATCTGTGATAAATAAAACAGCACCACTACGAGGAGCAGGGCATTTGTGAAGTTGGGCACCAACAAGTAGGGATTAACCAGCACACTGGAAATAATGAACCTTGACAGATCTAGGGTTAAATACTTTAAAATTAGATCCTGCTGAAAGCCGAATCTTGTCGCTTAGCAACGGCCGCACGGGATGCTGCTGTCACTCAGAGGATGCTTCTCTGGGGAGTTCACATCATGCTCACAGAAAGTGGGCTGTGATTGGGGCAAGGTGACATCATATTTTAAGGTAGCAGCCAACACGATTGCACTCGAGTTAACACCCAGAGATTTAAGGAAACATCTTCTCTTTTGGAATGGCTCAGCTCTGCCCACACCTCAACTGACCCAGGGAAGAGCCTGCGCAGAACAGTGGGACGTGTCAGCCAGCACGTCACAGCCAAACCCAACAGGTGGAGTTTTCACCTTTTAAATTACTCAAAGTCAAAAGAAAAGCAAAATGCCTGCTATTTGTGGAGGCCTGACTGTATTCAGAGCATAAAAACCTCCACCAGCAGTTAAAAAAACCTGCACAAAGCCAGTGAGAGAGAATAAAACGTACCCTTACTGAAAATAACCAAAAAATTCAGTTCGCTGAGCTAATTTTAGCACTTGTAACAACTGGGAACCTACTGGATTTTAGTAAGGAACCAAGATACCAAGTTAATTCAATTTAAAAAAAGCCCTTGAGGCACAAAACCTGTTTTTCAAAGTGATGCTGTTTTAAGGTTGGTACAGGCACCTACAGAGATTTTTCTGAACACCTGCCTGGCAACTCTAAAGCACATAAGCACATCAGAGCATCTGAAGTTAGTCTGATAGGAATCATCCTGCATTTCTAAGTATGAAATACCCAGATTCTGAACTGCTATCAGCACCTCTGGAATGGATACGTAAATGGGGTGTTCAGTCCAGCCTAGTACACTGCCCATAATGCCTGGAGAGTCAAGGTATCAAGGAAACGGAGATACTGGAAACCAGCATAAAAGCAACACTCAGGTAGACATACCCAGATTTAGAACAGTGGATGTCCTTGTCTGAACATTGAGAGAGCACAGACAGGTCCTTCTTTCTTTATTTTGGGCAGGTTGTGCCAAAAAGGTGCTCCTGGTGAGCAGGAAGGTCACCAGGATGGATCACAAAGATCATGACAGATCTCATTAAATCAATTTCCAGGTCATGAACTACCAAATTTCCTGCTGACTGGGGCCTCACCATTTGGCAGTGATGGAGGAGAACAAAGAGAGGGGCATATTAGTTGATAATAGGATTAGTCAACTGCATATGAGCAGGTGAAGGCCATGCAAGCAAGAGTGCTGCAAAAGCAGGGAAATATGAAGGCCAGGTTTCAGAAAAAAGCACTCTAGAAGAACGGTTTTCACTTTTCTCATTCACGTGCCAGCAGGCTGACTTCAGTCTGGAACTGAGGGACAGAAAAGTGGTTAAAGGAACGAAGATCATGTCTACCAAATGGAAAACAAACAATTCTGGTTTGTTTAACAAGTCAAGAGTCTAAGGAGGGAAATGATTGCTTTTGTACTGATGCAATAGGAAAATAAACACACCGCTGTTTAACGAAGAGCTGTTTAAACGAACCCTGGCAGACGGTAGGTAGTAATTTTATGTCAGCTCTAAAGAGTTTACAACGGTAAGAGCAGGCAGCTTTCATGGGAGCTTTCTGGAGGAAAGGGGAGAAGAAAGCCCCAACCAACCCGAAGACTGAAAATTCAAGCAGAGGTGATATTGCTTCACCTTCCCCAATGCAAGAACCACCCTCATGGGCAAAAACAGGGAAGATTTTTATGGCTAAATATGCTGGGGAAGTTCACAGTAACAGCACTGCTGGACTACTATGTAATTATCTCTAAGCTACATGCACTCAGACTACTCAAAATAAGAATATTTACAGGTACCTGTAACCTCAAAACCTGTGAAAGAATAACCATAGTCCATGTCAAATTTAGACAACCATTTTCTCCAAATATATCTAATCTATTAGGTATTTCTTCAACAACTGTCCTTAACATACAGCTGCTATAAGTGCATAATTGCTTCAGTTAATGCTTTATTTTGAGAGTTGTGGCTCCATACAGAGGATAATTTCCAGCAAAGTCATAACAGAGGAAAACACTCCTGGGAAATTTAATGAGCTCAAGGTTCTCAGAATAATATAGTGAATAACCATTAGAAGGGTATCATTAACATATGATACATGGCTGTGATTTTGTCCAAACTAATTAGAGCAGTTGTTCTCTTATTAGTCTATTAAGATGAACACTAAATCAAATATATTAATAGTGCACATATATTCTGTAAAGTGTGACTTAAATTTTGTTAGATACAGCAATAAACAAGTCTTTGTTAACATCTGCTGTTATCACTTGAAGTACCGAGGCAGTTGTATTGTCATCAGATCCTAGAGAGCAAGCTTGACTCAGCGATGCCAGTGGGTTAAACAAATAAAAATACAAGAGATAGACCAATGTCTGCTTTTAATAGAGATAAACATCATGTCACCTCTTGTTTTCCTCCTCTGGTGCTTCTGCCTCTCGGGCACCGGAAGGGCACACACCATGTGTGAGAGAAAAGCTGGCCCAGGAGCAGCAAGCTGAGGTATAACATGGGATGGGGAACATTATTCCTGCTATTAAGAAGGGTTATTCCCACCTCTGTGCTTTCCATAAGGCCTTCTGTATAAAGAACCAACAGACATCATAAATCATTATCCAGAGAAAGCAGACACCGAAAAAAAACCCAAACAAGACCTATGCTGCTTTATCTAGAGACTAATTTTTTTAATTACCTGTCCTGTACTAGGCTGTTGATCTTTGAGTCTCATCCAAGCAACTTGGCCACAGCAATACAGGCACAGAACAGCAAATAATCACAGAGGGTTCATCAGCAAAAGATTCAAGTTATTTCTGTTTAAACAAGTGCTTTGCACAGGAGGGCAGAAGTTAGGCAGTAGTGTTTCAGCAATTTCCAAGGTGTTAAAACATTCCTTAGGTTCCAGGTTAAAGGGTGAAACCTTGGCCTTAATTAAGATGCTCTTCAAACGTTTGGGGCCAGCTATGGATGTATGTGACTGTAAGCAAATCCTGCTATGGACTGATAGGAATTTCACAGATGACTTCCACATGCATGCAAACATCTTAACCAACCCACAATGGATCACACATTAGGCTTTTTACACTAGTCCAGTCTGGTGGAAGAAGTTTAAATGGGAAGGTGGAATATTCAGCACCATCTAGGACCAGAGCCAGGGTCTGCAGACAAAGAGAGAACACAGCGCTTTCTGTTTGCAATGCTGTTTATTTTAGAAAAGCCCCTTTGATCATCTGAATGAAAAATGTGGGCAGAAAAGTCACAAATGTTATAAAACAAAGTTTATTCTGCAATATTTTGTCATAATGAATTGCATCTCTTTGGTAAAAATAAAATTTATAAACATTTTAATTAACAGAGATTAGCATACAAAAAACTAAATTTTTGTAAATCGTCTTTAAAACAGGTAAAGGACTAAACCAGAGGAAAAAGGGTTAGAATTGGTCACCTACTGGCAAAATTATTCTAAACAAACCCAAGGACACTGCTTATGCTACATTAGAAACAAGCTAACGGGAATGGTTTAAAAACAACTCTGGTTCATTTGATCAGAAAGCATTCTTATAATTCATTTTTAAATAAATAATAGTTACAATGAATTGGCAATTATAAAATGTTTTATATCACTATATGGCAGTAACATAATACTTTTAATGATGCACTTTTTAGTTTGAAGAAATGTACATTTATAAAACAGACTTGATAATGGCACTGGCAGTTAGGTGTGAAGAATGTGCTTTAAGATAAAATAGCAGGTGCAACATTTAAAATATTCTACCTTTTCTTTTCAATAAATATTTTGACCACACCATTATTAATGTGTATGAGTATACTTTGCTTTAATTAAAGCTTGTACTTTTCAGGATGACGAAAAGTTGCAAACCACACAACTTCCATTTTACAGCTGGATTTTAAATGGTTTGATGTGACTTCTGCAGATCAGTAATTTAGGATTGGAATCCGAAAAGCCAATATAGGTTTGTACAGTAATCACATCAGATTTACCCTGAACAGAGCAACTTCTCATGAACACAGGTCTCATACACTTCTTCACTGCATTTAAAGAACTGAATGTGGTTCATTAATACTTTTCTTGCCAAAATGTATCCAAGTCAACCATTGGCATCAACATTTTACATGTCACTAAAAAAACCCAAAGCCCAACAATCAAAATAACTTTTAATTATACTCCATTTATACTATATACACCAGGGTCTCTAACTGAGGTGGCAAACAAACCCGAACCCAACAGATATGTAAGAGAAAGGAAGGGCAGCTCTTCTCCCACTGCCAAGAGAGGTGTTCAACAACTGAGCTGTCGGCCTTTGCTGCCAGACGTGCGGGCAGAGGCCTGGGACAACACGGTGGGACAGAGCAGGGGCACGGCTCATCCGCCTTCCCCTTTGGAAGCAGAGAGGGAAGACAGCAAAGCAGGAAGAGCAGGAAGAGCAGGGCCCCGCTGCACCGCTCTGTGTCCCAGGGAAAGGCTGTGACTGCCCCCCCCTTCCACAAATCCAGTTCTCCCAGCTGTAAGGATGGATGGGATGCAGCTTTCACTGCTAACTGCTGATCAGTAACTGGTTTTCACTGGTCATTGCATGTGGTGATTAAATGCATTGTTAGCATCCCAATCCTTCAGATATGCTGAAGTCATTGTCACCGACTTCAGGATTAACAGCAGCACAGCCACGCTCCCAATAAGTATTAACCTCCTCAGATTTTATCTGAGGCAAAAAATAGTTCAGAACCAAATCAAACCATGGAGCTGACTATGAACACAGCTTCCAGAATACCTGCACCCTGATCCAGCCTTCACTGGAAGCTACAGAAAGCTGCAACCACTTCAGCAGGAGCCAGGCAGCACCCCTCTTCAACAGCACGAAACTGAAATCATGGCACTGAGCAAAACCTCAGGCTGCTCACAGTATTTCTGTGCATCTGAATCCTCCTTTTCACATTGACACAAGCTCTGCCCTGCACAGTTTTCCATCAGAGTTCAAAAGCAACCCATGAGCAAGAAGAAGCAGTTCCACCAAGCATTCACATCTTCAGCTCCTGAAATCCTAAGAACCACTGCATTGGTGCTTAATTTTCCTTTAAATGGCGAGTTTTACCCCTACTAGTCATCAGTAACACATCCAATAGCAGATCTAATTGGCTAATGCAGCACTTGTGGTAGCCAGAAGACACACACGGCTGCACACACGTTGCCTTGTTACAGGTATAGGCTAACAGGTGCTCACCCAAAGCAGGAATGAAGCAGGGTATTTTCCTTCCCTTTCAAGAAATAATACAAATATTCTTAAAACTGAATTGGAAAAAGAAAAAAAAACAACAAAAAACAACGCAACTTTTTTTTTCTCTCCTAGTGTTTGTGCTTTAAATTCCAAAACACAAAGAACCTCGAATATTTCAGGCTTGATCCAACAGCCATTGAGTCAGCAGGAGCACCACCGTTGTCTTCAAGAGGCACTAGAATGGGCCCTCAGAGCAACAGACCTTCAGCAGCATGTCTGTGTTTGCATTGGAAGCAGACAGTTTAGGAAAGGATGAAAAGACTGACAAATAATAAAAAAAAAGAAAGAAAAAACGGGCAAAAAAACCCCACACTAGTCTAAGACAGGCATTCAAATAGCTGGGAAAATACTCCCTTAGGGAAAGGTTAACTTTTGGCTGAATCCACTGTTTTCAACAGTGGACACTGGTTTCCTTAAGTGGCTCTGCTCCTAATTTTCACCCAGCTTGCCCAACACCTGGTGGAAGCTGTAGCTTCACATTGGTGAGAACGTTTATGGCACATCATGCTACCTTTCAGCAACAGGAAAGATGACCTTGGATAGCTGTATACAATTCTGCAACATACTTAAGGCATCCTTGTATGTACAGTACTGTTAAAACCCACTCCAACAGAACTGCTTACCCATTTTTGAACAGAAAACTAAAAAAAAAAAAAAAAGGCATTATCTACAGGAAGATGTAAGTAATCACCACTGATTTTAAAAGAAAAATAGGGATAAAGTTCAACATACCACAAAAAAACATTTTTGGCTGAAGGATGTCTAGGAACTATAAAGAGATACTCTTATTGCAAAATGAATTTGAATCCTTTACATGGAAGTCAGAGCCCTTAGACAGAACAAAATTCACCTCTGCAGATGGGGCCAGCAGAGATGTAAATACGATCCACAGTGTGCATCTGAACAAACATACCTCTGAAAAAAATAAAGTCAACTGTTGAAAAGAAAAAAAAAATTAAAAAGCGATCACTAAGAAGTATGCTTTTGGGTTTTCACAAGTCATGCATATCTTCTTCTAATTTGAGAAGATTAAATATTTTCTTTTCAGGTGGTGATTTAAAAATAAATGGCTAAATTATAGTTTGCGCCAAAAAATAAAAAAAAAAAGCAGTGAGTCCTCTTATGGCTTTGATCTCCCTTGTGAAGGGCAAAAGTAGAAGAGTATTGCCACAATTAAAAAAAATATATGTATATATTAAACACTGACAAACATATTATTTTTTCCTTTGCTTGTGACAGTGGGTCTTTGCAGTACTTATTAAGGAACTTAAGCACGTTTGGATGCCAGCAAGGTGGAGCAGAGACCCTGCTGCTTCCTTCAGCTCCTCATCGATCTCCTGACACAGCTCCTCGAGTACTTTCTTGCTGGGCTGACTTTCCTTAGAGGTATCTACACAAGGTTGGGATGCATAGCCACTGTCCCCGAGAGGATCGTCTTCATAGTCCCCATCCGTGTCCACCTCGCTGTGAAAGCCCTCGCTGCCGTCGCTGCCCTCGTGGCTGCTCTTGGAAATGAACTCGTACACCTCGTCCAGGGAGGACAGGGAGGACACGCTGGACCTGGACGCGCAGCGCTGGGAGCCCATGCTGCTGGCACTGTAGTTGTGATCCTCGCTCGGATCGATGTTGGTGGCTGCCGAGTCGCCCTCCTGCAGGTTTATGGAGCTGGGAGGATTGAACGCGCTGCCGTAGCTCCTCTTCTTGGGTGTCTTCAGAGGCTGAGGTTTCTCACCTGTGGGGAACAAGACCAAATGCCTCCGTGAGATCACCTGCACCACGAGCACCCTGTGCCTGGCTGGCAGCAAGGGAAACTGAATTCCAGCATTTAAAGTCACAATGTGCCCGTTTACTGTCACCCACAGAACACAACAGTCACTGCCTAATCTCAGCTAAGAACTAGAGGAACGGAGAAGTAGCCAAGAAACTCTTCTTACTATCTAGGACAGAGTGAACAGGGATAGAACTTTGCAGAAAAAAATCAAGTAACTGGGAAAAGAAAAAAAAGGCTGCTTCTAATAAAGGTCTTGCAAAGCTAGCTGAAAGAATAATTAAACCAGAAATACTTCTTGACTACTCTTACTGTTTGGAAACTAGACCATACTTGTCTCCTGAAATTTTATAGAGAAAGTTACTGAGTAGAGAAGAAAAACAAGAATAAAATGGCTTATGCTTACAGTCCAGCATTCCTTGTTGAATGGAAGTATTTAACAGCATCATTGCAGTAGCAGCATCAATATCAGATTCTGTGAAGCAGAAGCAGCAAAATATTAGAACTCAGGTAAGCCTGACAAGATGAGGTCTCCAGAATATACAAAGAAGAAAAAAGAAAAAAAAATATATTTGCCTGTACTGGCCTACAACAAAGAGCAGGGGTGGGGGGAATGTAGAAACTGAGACAAAGCATGACCCTTGTACAGCTCAACACTGTTCCAGATCAGTCTCATACCTTAACTATGACATTAAAAGGCTGAGTTCTCACGTTGCACTCACTGAAGCCAAGAATCAGTGACACAATTAGACGTTCATGTGACAATGCTGTTGCTATACTTAACAAGTGCCTTTTGTTTGTACCAGTTGGGAGAGAAAGATTAGACACATGGCACAGCAAAGCACCTCAGCAGCTCCGTGCCCTGGCTGTGTGAATGTGCAAGGCTGAGAGCAGCCGTGCCTGTTAAGGCAGCACTAATTCAGCACACCTCCCTCCTCCAGCAGAATTTTCCACACTAGTAAGTCAAACGGAAGAAATTGAGACTACGAGGGGGGAAAAGGGCACTGAACTGCTCAATCTAGAAAGCAGGGCGATCTAAATAATAAATAGGCACGTAGAAAAGGTTGAGGTGAATTGTGGCACTGTCAGCTGCAGTGAGACGCACTGCTGCAAAATGCCATCCTTTGCAGAGTAGATTGCTTACATTTCTGAAAGGCACCTTGAGGATAACAGGGCAGAGAGTGACATTTCTAACCAGAACAAGGTGAAAGGGAAAAGAAACAAGCACGCCTTTCCCACTCATTTCAGGACATGTTCATGCTCTTTAAAGAAGAGGAAATCCAATCCATTCTTTGGCTCACTTCTGCAATGGATGATGAATACTCCTTATACAGGACAGAAATACGTACGGTAGACTAACAAGGCAAAATAGGAGCAAAGAGACACTGAGCTCTCACAAGAGCCTGCGTGTCTGAGAGCAGAAGATCACATCTGAGGTGTAGGTAGGTATAGGTACATATGTATGAGCAGTTAGTGGAGAACAGAGCTGGAAGGGACCAGCAGCAAGCAGAACAGGCATTAAGTTCTGCTGAACTAGAACTGTGGGGGGAACTGTTAAAGCAAAACATCAGCAATGTCATTTTTGATGGCATTTGTTTTCTTCCCCACATTACAGGCATTAACTGTATTACTGAATTAAAGGGGAAGGTAGTATTGGGAGGGGGACTGCAGAGTTGTCAGTGTGGCTTACTTATCTCGATAATTCTCCCTAACTTCACCCCCGGTCAAGGAGAAATTTGAAGAACATGACACCTTGGGAATGCTGTACCAACACAGCAAGGGGACTGAGCTTGAGTTTCCAACACAGGTTATAAAGCACACACATTTTACCCCCTCGTTTTCCATGCCTTTCATTTTAAATCCAGCATACTTTAGGCTCAACCCATTGTACACATGTGATTTTTTCTTTTCTTTCTGCTTTGGCTTCCTTTGGCAGAAACAGAGCCCCTGAATTCATAGGTTATATGCACCCAACTGAAAAAAATGAAGCAGAAAAATAAAGCATGAAGAATTACTTTGCTCCACTAGTGTAATTAGGAAGTGAAACATTCCCTTCCTTATTTGCCATCTCAGACATTTTATTTTATGATCTGATGTTGGTACATAAGCACCACCTTGTTAAAATGACAAGCAATCAGAGGCATTAATGCAATGCCTACAAAGAGTATTTTCTGTACCTTAATACTCCCAAAGAATGAGGAGATGAACTTCTACAGTGGCTTCTCAGCAGTGCTCTGTGTCACTGAGAATGTGCTTTGGCTTCGTTTGTGATTGCTCTTCTCAACAGTGCAGGATTCCCCAAATTTACACTTCTCCAGCAGAACAGCTGAGGAAGCACCTTATTACAAGGAATTCTGTTCATCTGCACAAGAGCTGCCCTGTGGGACCCCAGGAACATGAATGGCTTGCCTCTAATGCCAGAGAAATGCTGAACAGGCTCCCTCACATGCAGAAACTAAATGATACCAGATATCCGTCATTATTTTGGCACCTCTGGTGTAGCTAAATGGAAGAGGCAACATCAGACTGGCAACCATCAAACCTGTCCCAGAACACTCCAGCAAAATCCTTAGGAGGAGAGGGATTTCTTGTGTTCTCCAACAAGCCTTGAGAATCCCAGATGCAGCAGCCCTGCAGAAGCCAGCCAGCCAAGGGATGTTTCCTTGCCATCCAGGTGCCACCACAGAACCTCCATCTGGGGTGCCTGGTGATCATCACCTGTGGGCCAGGCAGCTGCTTGGCCTCCAAAAAGCCTTGGCTTTGCTGCCTAACCAAAGCTGCTGGTTTGTGGCCAAAAACTAAAAGCAATCTCTCACCTCTAAGCTTACTGAGCCAGCAAAATCAGGGAGCTGGGTGTCTGCTCAGGTCCCACTTGGGCAGTGCCTTTCACTATCCTGCTGAAAGAACTGTAACAATACTTCTCTGCAACACAGTTTGTTAGATTCAACCCTTTAAAATTGAGTACTGTTCGCTTTTCAGCGCTTAAAAACCAAAGTAATTATTACTTTTGTCTAGAACAAGCCTAATTAAGCTCTATTAGCGAAGTGCAAGACCTGTGCTCAACTGGCTCCTTCAAAAGAAATGCTGCAACCCCCAGCACACTTTGTAGCTCCCTCTTGGTACCACAAGTTTTATACACAAACATTTGCTACCTTTAGTCCTCGGTTCTTGGTCTCCAATAAAACTGATAAAGAGATGTGCAGCTTTCAGATTTGTTTTCTACTGAACTATTCATTAAGTGGGTCATAGTTGGGAGTGATGCATGTGCTGAGTATTTTGCTGTCAGAACAAGATGGCCCCAATTACACCTTGAAATCCACCTTGTGGATTAGCTACACGAGTAGCTAATATAACACACATGCATTGTACTACTGGGGTTTTTTTGTCATCTAGCAGAACCTTCAGAGCAGGGACAGAGACAACATCAGCTGGGCTGCAGTCCATGCTTGTGATCAAAATCAGGGGAGAAGGTGACAGGAAATTCAAAGCTTACCTTTGAGAGACCGGCCATGGCTCTGCTGAAGGACTGAAGTCAGGTAGTGAGGGGATGACGACCTACTGAGAAAGAAATTCAACAGCTCAAATCCAAGCTCTGATTAGGCAAGTGATTTGTACAAAATACAGCAGACACAGTATTATGATCATAGAAGGCTAAAAACAAAACCAACCCTATTCACCAGAGGAAGACAAGCAATTTCTGCTGCCCTCAGTAGATGGCTCAGCACTGGTTGGTAGTTTGTGTAGCACTATTTAAGCCATCACCAGCATTTGGAAAACACCTCCAAATACACACACTAAGCAAAAATCTTATTGGCAAGAGTCACTGACTTCTACAGATCTTCTATACCTGCCTAAAGGATGGATTTTAAACAAAGATATGTATTTTTTAGTACATAAAACCTGCACATGAACAAAACATTAATTCATACAGGGATGCTCAGAGGACAGGTAAGGACCAGTTGTGATCATCTGCTTTTCCAAATAATGGTGGGCAATTAACGAAAAGTAATAGGCAAAGACCTGTGGAAGAGCAAAACACCAAAAATAACAAATCAAGACAACTGCTGATTTTGAAGTTGATGCTACCCAGGATGATTTTTCATAATCAGACCAGCTTTGCACTGGATAAACTACCCTTAAATCCCTCACAAAATAAAGGGCAAGTTAAAGCTTTCACATTTTTTTTTCTGCTACACATCAAGCCCTAATTATTCAGTTTATTATAAATATATTAGTGAGCAGTTAGAAGTAGCTACAACAAAAATAGCACACACTATTAAAATTGCATGAAATGTAGCAATGTGCATCTTTTATAGTGCTGCTGGAACAATCTGAAGGGCAATGACAGAATTTTCAAGCCCAACCTGCAAGACAAACCTCAGCTGAATGGGAAAAATGTGCAAAACTAGGGTTCACTGTCTGGTCTCTTTTCTTGTAGCAGCCACAGAATGCAAAGGGAACAGATCCAAAAATAGGTGAGGAAAAAAAAATTAAAAATAAAGGAAGGCAATGGTCTAACCCAAAATGGCTGGCTTTTTAGCCCTCAGATCCACTGTACAGAGATGCTAAACATCATCATCCTTTTGTCTAAGCTCAGATCCTTCAAACATCATGTCCACATAGAGCTCCCCCAAAGTAAATTAATGCCTGGTATTGATTAAGACAAGCCAGGCATAAGGTATGAGCAAGATGAAGTCTGTGACTGTTCCCAGGGCTGTAATTTGTGTAGCACTAGAACCAGAATGCAGCCAAGGGCTTCACAACGACTTGCTGAGCAAGCTGTGCAGAAATAAAAAGCATCAGGGATGCCAATCATCTATGATAATACAAATTTCAGTGTCACTAGACACAGATTACAGTTTTGGAAAGCTTCTGCTCAAAGCAACAGCTTAAATTTTATTTTAAAATCATGTTGAATGATAGGCATAACCCCCACAAATACACTGTAAAATAATCGTGAACACCAGTCTTCCCACAGGCAAATCCAGAGACTGTCGTGGCTGAATTTTAGGATCACTCTGAAGATAAATTTGGACAGTATTTCAGCCTCTCTCCAGCTGAATCTCTGGGCTTCCTCTCTCTCTACAATAAGGCAGGTCCTTGGGGGCCCTTCCCTAAAATTAGGCCAGAATTTAAATCAAATCTAAGCACAGAAGGGGAAAAAAATAAATCTGTTTTCTATGTGTGATGGAAAGTCACAGAAATGTTTTTTATTATTGAAGGAAAATAAACCAGCTTTCATTAGGGAGCAGTTTGGTATCTTAACATGTTGTTTCTTATTTTCTTGTACTCATAAATACAAGCACTGCAAAACCCTTCCCATGTTGAAGTCAGTGGGAATTTTGCCATGTGGCTTCATTAGATCCAGGATTTCCTTGTAATTCTTGGCAAGTGTGACTAGTCCTTCAGTAAATGAAAAAAAAAAAAAGTTACCAAAAACAACAGCTTCAAATTGAAGTCCTGATGTTCCAAGTACTTAAGCATGCAGATGAAATGTCTCCTTCCTCACACCTAATTTTGGTATGTTGCATTTATCCAAGCTAAGTAAACCACACTTCACACAACTTTAACTGCACTGATCTTGGAGACCCTGGAGATTTTAAAAGCTTAACTGGTCAAGGCTCTGAACACCCTGCCCTAAGCTGAGTCTGTCAATCCTCTGCACCTCTGGCAGGACAGACAATGCCCAGAGCTCCCTTCCCATCTGTATTATTCTCTACATGTTAAAGTCTGGCTGTACTAACACAGAGCATTAAAGCTTTCAAGGACCAAACCTTCACCTGAGTTGTACCCAAAACCAGAAGTCCATACCCTTACACAGAGACATTAAAGGCTGTAAAAACATTATCCTCTAGAGCCCAATTACAGTCATTTCAATAATCTTTATGCCCATAAACCCCAAGGAATATCACCAGTCATCTCGTAGTTTCCAATCTGACTATTTCTTAATACTTAAATGTTTCAGGGTTATTTTAGTAATGCTTCCAATTCCAACAGAAAGCTGGAAAACAGCATACTTCTGCCTGGCTTGTTCCAGCCCAGGATGGCCCTGGGTTGGAGAGAGACCAGAGACAACTGGTTGTATCTTGCGAGTTACAAACCCCACTGGACAAGCCCATGCCACACAAAAATCTTGAGCCCCTAAGGCTTGCAGAGGGGTGCCAGCTCCCAGGATCAGTGTCCTGTTGGATCCTGAGAAATGTCTGCTCAGTGTTATCAGTCTTACATCCTGCCCCAGGAATCCCAGTTCCTCCTGTTTGTTAAGGAAACTCCTTGCAGTAAGGTTAAGGCATAGGGCAATGTACAGACACCTTAATTACCTCTTATCTCACCCAAATTCTTTCCTGAACTAGAAAAACCAGCCACATGCCTCCCTCAGAACTGAGCTCACCCAACGTGCTCCGCTGCGTTCTGTCCTCCTGCCTCCACAGGCTGACCCAGCTGCTGCTCCTCTACTCAGCACACGTGAGTTTGACTTCAGATTCTCCAAAATCTATTGCCAAATCTTAAACTGTGTTGGTAAGGAAGTCCTGGTTTCAGAAGTCTTGCATGCCCCACCTCAGACTACATTTATGGCAAAGGCTGTCTTTTCCATCCCTGCTGCAAAATGCTTTTAAACAGCCTCAGAGAAAAACAACCCTCTCAGAGCAGCATCTCAGCACTTCAGACCGTGGAAAAGTTGATTGTTTTCGACAAAAGCACAGAATAGATACATTTTATATCCAGGCAAGTGACTTACAGGAGAAGACATCCACCTCCTCCACAGAGCAGCACCAGCCTAGGACAGCCCTGATGGACTGTGCTTGAAAGAGGATTTTGCTCCGGTTGCCAGGACTGCCTGCCTTCTTGGAGACAGCAGGCTCTCCAGAAAGCAGCCAGCACACCCCTGACCTTCTTCTTTTAAACTCTCCCACAATTAATAAGAGACTTGAACACACCCCAGATGTGCTGTCTGGGAAGCCTGAGCTCATTGCATCTCCCCCCCTCATGCTGGTCTCACCTAAGGCCCACCCAAATTCTGCTCTCGGGTGGCTGCAGGTAACAGCACTTCAACACTCTCTGCTACCTGGAGCAGCATAACCACGTCCTGCTCGGAGGAAAACCTTCACCTACCTGGGTGGTGATGCTGGCGGAGTATAAAATGCAAGTGCTGAGGAAAAAGGCTGTTTTTTCAGTGCTTGGACAAGATTAGGTTTGTATTTCGGGTCAACGCACCACAACGACCCTTTTCCATTCACCTGCAATGAAGAAACACAGTAAATTAGAAAATCCAGGACCAGGCTGGTACAGTCCTTTCTAATTTAAAATCCCCAAGCTGCAGCACAGTGCAATGACTGACTGCATGTAGGCATGCACCACTGCACAGCTGATGCACAACATCCACAGGCAGTTCCATCATGGATGGTCCCAAATTTGTGAAAACGGTTCTGAGATCCTCATTAGACACTATGGAAGCACCCATCCTGCAGGTCGGGATAGCATCTCCAAAACCCCTTCTCTAAAGCCCCATTCCCATTTGTCCCCTAAATGCTGTAAAACTTATTTTAACACTCAATAAACACAGCTGTGCGTTTAAGGATCTGTCCAGGCACCAGCAAACTGATCAGCAATCTTTTCTTTAACAGGTTTCTAGGTCAGAAATCAAAGCACCTTCCCCTTGGTTTAGATACAGATACATACTCATTAAACTTTACACCGCCCTGGAAAAGGATCTTGCTTAATGCCCAGCTACAAAATGGATTATTCCAACTTTTTCAAAATCTGAAAACCTAATGAATGTATTTTTGATGCACCTAACAATGTAAGCATCCCTGTGCTAGTCATTCTTAATAATAAATTTGGCATATTGAAACTTAAGGAAGATAAAGCACCTCTTGTCTCAAAGATTTCTTCACAAATTTACTAAATTAAGAACCTATTTTTTTGAGCCTGCTAGTTCTTGCAACTTAAAGAAGAAAATTAAATAGGAAATTTAAAACAATTCTGTAATCACTGACCTGACAGTGACACTGACCTAAAAGCTCTGCATGTAGCAGCACCTGATTTTTTTGGGAAAACAGATCCTACAGAAATGGAAATGTACATGGCCGAAGGATGGGGCAGCTGTACACCTGAACAGTAAGATCCTTCTAAAAGATTTTGGGGGCGTAAATATCAGAGCAGAAACCCAAGCTTCAAGGAGAAGCTCTTGTGAGCCCACAGCAGCCAGCTGGCCTCCTCCTGCCAGAACCACAAGGGGCAATAATACCAATTTATGGATGGATACTCCATGACTTACTCTAGACTAAAAAGGACTTACAAAGCATATGTCTGTGGTTCTATTTAAGTCACAGGGGTTTTCTGAGAAGAGGAAATACCTTGCTATCAATAGAGAAAAATCAAGCCAGGGAGAGCCCCAGCTGAGAAAGAGATGCAGCTGCAATTGTAGCTAAAGCCACTGCCTTCAACGAAGATCTCTAAGCTGCTGTATCTCTCCAAGTTGTGGGTTTTTTTAACCTGAATCTTCCTTATACTTTCATTTTCATGCTAAAACTGAGCACAGCCTGTAAGATACTTGTCAAGAAGCTCACTTTTAATTAATAAACAGCCATAGTGGCTGGCAGGATGATTTAGGCACCTAGGTACTAACAGGGGGCATCCTCCCAACTGGCTCTATCTGTCATCTCAGTGACAGCTAGACACCCTGATCCTTTTCCTGCACCTCTCCCAGACCCCTTTCCCCAGAAACCCAACCATGGCCAATTGGCTTTTCCCCCGCCTCCCTTTCACAGTTTGGAGGCTGTTGCCCCAGAGAGCAGCATGAGGTCCAAATTTTGATCTGCAAACCACTTCTGTACACTGTTTATCTGCTACTTTATCTTCTACTTTAGGTGAGCACTTTCTCTTCACGCCTCATTCAGTTCAGCTGCTGGGGGTTAGTTTCCCTCTTTGATCTTCCCAGCACAGTACTCCTCCAGTTTGCTGCCCTGACAACACAACACAAGGATTTTGGGTGGGTATTGCAATAGCAAGGCTGAACCCGGGCACACCCTGAAGCCATCCAGATACTGACAGATCCAATGCAACAGGCAGTAAACAGGGTGACTTCTTCTTTGGGTCATGTGTAATGTGAAACCACACTTCCACCCACCTTTGGAGATACTAAAAGTAGACACTGAGCTGAAGAGATGATGGGGCTGCTCCTGTGCTTTGCTTGCACCCTCTGCTTAGCAATGACAGGGGCAGAAGTCCAGCCCAGGTCTGAAATCAAGTGCCACGTGTTAGGAGAAAGCCTGCCACAGCGGGAGCTGAAAATGCCACACAACCAACATCCAGCTTTAAAACAAGACAGAACAGACTGTGCCATTTCTCTTGGCAAGGACTAATTCAGGACACTCTAAAATGCTAAACTGCCTTTGGAGGTTAGTATTTCACTTCAACAGTGAGGCAAGTGTTGGAATGAAATGTAGGTGTAACTTTTATTTAAGATGTAGCAAAAAATCCCTCCAGAGTCAGTGAAAAGAGGCCACCAGGCTCTTCTTGCCCTGCAACTCAAAACAGGGGCAATCATGTAGTTCTGAGATTAGTTTTTGGTCTATCACATTTTCTGCATCTTTCTAATGTTTCTAATTTGACTTGCAGGATTTTATCTAGGCAAAAATAAAGGAAGGAAAATAATTCCTGCATTTTGAAGCACTGGAGCTATTTTGTAAAGACAGTAAGTTTCCAGCACCCAGCGTTTCAGGGCTGCATAACAGAAATGTGGGTTGGAAACAAAATGCCTCCCATGATCCAGCCTTATCCTTTACCACCACCCCACCACAGTCCCCCACCAGTCCAGTGGGCAAAGCCCGAGGAGCAACCAAAGCAGAGGAGCTCAGCTGGTGCTGGTGGCTCAGGCTCACTGCAGGCACATGTCCCCGTGCTGCAAAGAGCATCCATCAGCTTCCCACCTGGGCAGCAGTCCTGGCTCCATCAGGTATGGACACTGCTCACCAGCTGCATCCACCTGAGCAAGGTGAACCACTGGAAAATACTGTCTGTGTGGAAGGAGGTAGAAAATACATTCACCAAAATGTTTACCACATAAAAGGCGTCTCTCTCCTACTCCACAGGCTCACGGATGGGACCTGCCAAGCTCTTTGTCCAAATACTTGAAAAGCTACACAGATTGTTTATCACCATCTCTTGACAAAAAATAAACCCAACCACAAACATACACCTAAACCACATATTTACCAAGAAAAGGACGTTTATGAAGATAGTGAAGCCCTGTAACCCCCAGCCTCTAGAGGAAACAGTGGCAGGGCCACATCCTTGCAAGCAGGCGCATGCCAAATTAATGTTTGATGTGGATGCTGATCCTTTCTCCTCACACCTCTTCTCCTCAGCATCAATTAATGAATAATCCCCAATGCCATAATCTTAAAGACAAGTCTAAGCAAAGAGCAGGGAGACTCTTCATGGCTTTCAGCCCCAAACCCCTTTTCACTTGAGATCCTCCTGTGCTGATGCAGATCCTGCTCCCTCAAAAAAAGCAACATCACAGAGTAGGTGCCCCTGTCCCCAACCTCAAGACAGCACGACAGTGCTTAAGATGCAAAGAGCATTAGCTGTATCCTCTGAGGATGACTGATTCACAACCAGACCTCCACATCTTCAGGGGCACCAGGGCCACAGCAGGAACACTGGAAGGCAAGCAGGTGTCCCTGGGACTGCTCCAGCATCACCCCTTTGCTGTTCACCACCACCATTACCAGAGATCCACTGGAAATCTCATCTGCTTGGCTGACTGCAGACATATCCTCGACTGCAGCTCTAAAAGAAAGAGTATTTCAGCTTGTGGGTCTGTCACCTGGGGTAAACCTTGACACACCACTTCGATACAGCAGCAGTGTGCTATGTGCACACAGAGCAGGCAATGGTACTTCAGCAGAGTGATGATGTCCATACATCCTGATGCCATGGCACGAAAAGTTCCTCCTCTTGACTGCAATGCTGGCTCATGAGGCATCTCAAGGCACTTACTTTCCTTTCAGCACCACTCATTTAAAAAACCACAATGTATAATTTTTTCCAGTGGTCTGAGCAAGGACAGTCTTCCCCCAATCTCTGTTGGATGCTGTCCTAGACCCCTGAACCCCTGCAGCCTGCAGGTATTTAGCTGGCTGATGCAAATATACACACAAACAGAACCATCAGCCACAGCTATGGCCATCCAGAGCTACATCTGCAACATGATGGGACACAGCCTGGTGGAAAGAACTCTGCAGAACAAGGGAGCTGCTGCTGAGGGGTCACCTGTTAGTGCCTTGGATGTTCTGCTCAGATCTGTTCCAGCAGGGTTTTGTGGACAATGCCCAGAGCCATCAGGGCACAGTAAGCAGGCTCCTGCAGCAACTCTTCCAGGTCAGCACCAGCCAAAATGAGCCCAGTGCAAGTGTCCTGAAACTGCCCTGCAGTGCCAGCTCAGGGGGGAAAGTGGGGAAAAATCAGCTCTCCTTCAACGTGCACTTCCAATCCAAAACAAAATACCAGCATTATGGCAAAGACAAGGACGGACTCTTCCTTCTTTTGCTGCCTGACCTCAAAGAGATGATTTCACAGTTGGAAGCCAGCAGCAATAGCCAGGGAGGTGTCAGAGAGCAGAGCCTGCCCTGGGATGCAGGGCCACAGACCATCCATCCCCTACTGTCAGACATTTAGACTCCTCCCACACAAGAGCTCAGATTCATTTGAAAGGCTTTAAAACTTTTTATACTGTGATGTTACCAAATAAACCAGGCTCCTCTGATACAACATGCCATGGACCTTTCTGCTTCCACAGGCCCTTGGCATGGAAGAAAGCTGATTGTGTGCTCCCTTTGAAGTACAAAATGCTATTAACAAAGAAAAAAAAGGAAAAAAATAGAAAATTATCTTGCGCTTTCAGGGAAGCACTCAGAAGCATGGCTAGCACATGGTTACATGCAACAGGATCAGCAAAATGAGCTTGTGAGCAACTGCTGCTTGCTCCAAGAAGTGACACCTGAGGAGTTCATCCAAAGGGGTCTGCAGCATTTCCATCCCCTGCTAGATCAACCCCCATGGGGTCCAGGCATGCTGCTGTGTGCCACACATTTATTTTGCTGGCTAGAATTTGGAGCAGTACCCTCATCTGGTCTTTTTCTAAGCAGGGCAGAGGGTAAAGACTGAACTGCTGCTTGTTGGAAATGAGGAAGCTTCAGCAAAGTTTCAGGAGGGGCTTTTTTGGGGTGTGGGTTTTTTTGGATAAGCACAGTTTATGTTCTTTAGAATTACAGAGCTGTGCAGTTTCTGGAGCCCTGGGAAACCCCTGACAGAGCACATCAGCATCACCTTGCTGGCAGCAGTGGGAGATAATCTGCAATTTGCTCTTCCTACTAGAGATGTCACACTGAGCAGCAAGCCATCCTCGGAGCCCAGCAATACTCATGGAGATGCCAGGGTAAGCAGGGGACCAGGCAGTGTCAAGCACATGCCAACCAAATGCCAAGACAACAGGTTTGACTGGTAACTCATAACCCACAAGGCTGGAAAACATCAGAGCATTTGAGGGCAGATCCACAGACAGAAGGAACTCATACTAACTTAGATTTCCCCTTCCTGCCCTAATTTTTCTGAAACTCATGTCACTCTCCTTGGACAGAGCCACCCAGACCTTTACCTGCATTTTTGTCACCTAGAGCAGTGTGTGGTCCCTGCTCAGACGCAGTCCTCCACACGAGGACAGCTTCAGTGTCTCAGTTACCCCATTACAGCACCTTGAGCCACGTTAAGAGCCCGTCCTAACACTCAGCAGAACTCAGCAATTGGGTGGTTCATGGACTTGCCACAATTGCAATAAAAAGTCACTTTTTTTTCAGGGCGAAGCTGCTGCTTGTGAAAACAACACCCTAACAATTTAATGCAAAAGCAAGAATATTGAGAAAGAGTGGTGTTCAGTCCTACGAGTAGAAGGCAGTCCTCACCAATGCCCACTCAGCTCCAGGACCCCTCTCGACAGTGAGAGGCTCAAGCACTCCAAGCATTGCAGGCATTTCTGATAATAAGCCTGCTACCACCGAGTCTGACCTCCAAGCACAGGACTTGTTTGTTGACTTTCAGTATGTGGTTTGTTAGTTTATTTAAGTCAGAGCCAGCTCTTTGAGGAACACGATGGGGAATGAGAGAGGGAGGAAGAAAGTCACTAGTGAAATCATATAAATCACAAGAAGAAAGAACATGTACAGAAAAGAGTATCCTTGACTTTAAGAAGTGTGTCTGCACCACACAGAGACGCACATCTTATGACAGATGTTAAAGCATTACAGTCCATTAAATGCAGGATTTAATATGGTTATTGGAAAGTAGAGCTGTGCTAAGTGTAACAGGAGATCTCAAGTGGAAGAGTCAATTTAGTATTTGAGAAAGCTGTTGGACGGAGGAACACTCAGCCACGTACATCCAGTGTGCCCACAAGTAAGGGCACCTTGCAGGTGACTACATCTGCACCCAGAGGGGCAACATCCCTGCTAGCCAAGCATGGAAGCTGGCTGGCACCCCATAATCTCCTCTGCTTGCCAGTGCAGTTGTAGCCATGGCCATGCTGGAAAAGCAGGGAAGGAGGAACATACTCCAGAATTTCAGCACTGGAAAATAGAGAAAGCACTAGTTTAAGAGGCTTCATCAAGAAGAAATCCTAGGAGAGTTATCTGAAATTTCAGGCTGGTTATTGCAGGCTAACAAAATTTTAAGTTAATGGAAACAAGAATCCTTTTCAATTGCATGTGTGCCAGATTTAAAAAGGATGCAGCACAGCTGGGTGTACCCAGGTCCACAGCAAATAACAAAACCCAGTGACTTTTGTCACCCTGTGATTTCACAGAAGCAGCATTTCCAAACCACCTCCACCTGCAAATGAAGTGTTAAGAGGGCACGGTGGGATGAAAACAACCCAAAACAAACGTGCTTAAGAACAACAGAACTTTCTCAATTTCTCCCTGAATTTCAACCTTGCTCCACCTCCCTCCTGCCAGGTCTCACCTTGCCATGGCTTTTCTCCACCTTTCGGAAACACTTGTTCAAGGAGAGGTTGTGCCGGACCGAGTTCTTCCAGCCGGTGGGGGCCGTGGCGAAGTAGGGGAAGCGGTCCAGGATCCAGCTGTAGATTTCTTTTACTGGCAAGCTCTTGTTGGGGGACTGCTCAATCGCCATGTAAATGAGAAGGCTGAAAGAGTAAGGGGGTTTGGAAGTGGAGGATTTTTTCTCAGGGTTCTGGTAGCAGGATGGTGAGAAGGATGGCACGCTGTCACCCTCGATGTCGTACAAGGGGCTAACAATTGGAAGGCCCTCGCTGCCGAGGCTGAAGTTTGTTAGCAGGTTAGTACTTTCATGCAGCCAGTTCAAATTTGTGAGCTCATCATCTGCTGAATCTCTGTCCACCACGGTGGCCTTTGGCTTGCCGGCGTCACCCGCGTCGGGCAGGCTGCCCATCCCATGGCACTGCCGTAGTCCTGCGGCTTTTTCTGCTCCGGGCGTTTCAGCTTTCTTATCCGGAGTCATTCCAGTGACTGGACCCATTTAGCTTGATTGGTCTGCAACAAAGGAGATGGTCAGAAATCATTGCAAACTACCACAGCCCCATTCAGCAGGAGCCCACCAAACCCAAGCGTGGGGCTGCACCATCCCTGTGCACGAACACTGAAGCCACTGGTGAGAGCCAGGATCCAACAGGAGCCTCCCAGTACTCATGAGCATGTGTTATCTCCCCGTGGTTTATATGCAGAGCTTATGGTAAGCCCTTGGAAACTGTTATATCTATCTAGAAACACCAATTCAGACACAGAAATAATAGCTATTTTCATGCCAACACCTGAAACTTGGAAAAAACCTTAACACGTAGGATCTAATCCATTCAGCCCTCACATTAACTCTTAAGTTACTCATTATATTGTAAACTGACCCTGTTTAGAACTGTTTGCCTTTGGTGTCCAAAGAGTGAAAAAGGAATCGCAAAACTTAAATCAGCATAAAGTCTATTTGTGGTCTCAGTGCAAATGAAATCTTTATAACCCCCTACAAGTCACAGTCATTCCCAAGTGGTGCTGGCCTGTTTCTACAGGGGAAGATCTGACCAGCCTACCTGTTCATCACCTGGGTCCCACAGAGCTGCCTGGGTCCAAAAGACCTTTTTCTCCTCATGCAAGAGCTTGCTGCCCTATCCTGGGCTTCCCTGCAGAGCAGAGAGTGCTGGGAGCAGTTCTCAACAGGAAGAGACCAACCACTGGAGTGGCAGCTCAGACCTGCAGGAATAATGGCTGACCACTTAGATAAAAAAAAACCCCAAACAACAAAACACGAAAACCTTAATCATAATATTATTATCTATAAAACAGTGACACTCAATGCAGGGTCTAACAGGCTACCCATGCTTTAGAGGCATTATACCAACAGAAACCACTTTGCTTCTAGGGTTTCAAAAGGGGTCTTCTAGCAAACTATGTTATGGGAACAGCAGGTTTTTTCCTGCTGATCTGAGCACTGCACAGATGTAGAGGGTGTGCATGTACACTACAGACATGAGACACTCCAACTATGGATGCAGCTCATAGCTGTAAACAGCACAGAGCAAAGCTGAGGTTCGTATTAACTGTAAAAGGACGCAACAAAACAACCAAAGAAAAACCCAAACTCCAATCTAGTTCCCTGTCCCTGTAAGCACTATCATTCTGGTTTCATGCTCCAGCTCCCAGTGCCAGAGCTCAAGATGAGGACAGTTTCCATATCACATCTCACCAGACAGCTCTACGCAGCTACTGGATGTTTTCTCACAGCAGTTTGCAGTAAACACTTGTCTCCTTGCACCTGCATCTCTCCTACCAAGCGTCCACTGCCTGGCTGTGCCACCCCCAGACCCAGCTGTAACCTGGCAGCCTCACCTGTCCCTGGCTGTACACTGCCCAGCCTCTATTTTGGAGAAGGGGGGCGATACCTGCAATGGAGGAGTGACGTGGTGACACAGAAAGGCAACAGGATAATCCATTTTATGCTCCCCAGTCCTGCCAGCCCCTGCCTAGTGCCAGGCAGTCATGAGGTGCAGAATTTGTGCCTCCCCCAGAAAACACACCATGGTTCCCACCAGCAATTTTTGTTCCTCTCTCTCTTCGTCTGCTCCTATGCTCTTGCACCAGCTATTGCAAAGCTGTGTTGACAACAGCACCTGCACTTATGCTTACCAGTAGCAGGGCTGCAAAACATCCATTAATTCTTTATTTTCTGTTTCTTATTTCTATTAAGTGCAGGGATGGGTATGATTAACTACCAGCTCAGTCAGTATTAAAAAAAGAAAAAAAATTGAAGCAAAGTGAGCTGCTCAAATAGCTGGTCAAAAATAGCTTTGCTCTCCCTACAATTTACTTCTCCCCCAAGGCACCAGAGCAGATTTATATTGGCAGTAAGCGATGGCTGGCTTTAAACACAGCCATATATACATATGCTCATGTCACTTCCTCAATCCTTTCTTAAATTAAAAAAAAAACAAAAACAAACAAAGAGCTAGTGATAAAATTCATACAGTGAGACAAATCCCAACTCTGCTGCAACATGAGCTGCTCTGTTCTCTTCACAATGATTAACTTTGCCCCCTTGTTCAGCACCTCTTTAGGCAGCTACACAGGAGCTGACACCTCACAACCTTGTTTTGGTAATTTTAGCTCTCGGTTCATGTTGCACGAAATCTCCCTTTACACATCTTCCGTCAGCATGGCAGATCAAGAACGTGCACATGCTGACACACACATGCAAGTCTGAAGTCACTGTATTCATTTCTTAGGGAAAAAAGAGCAATAAAGTCTGTTTTCAACACAAAAATGGCCTGGGCACACTCGGTCTTCTCAAAAATATAAGGGAAAAAAAATATTACAACTTATTAAACTGGCACTGATAATATGGTGGACTTGATGGTGTCAATGCACTATTTGTTTGCATGCTACTATGTTTTAGCAGGGAATCATTAGCATATTTAATGCCCTACATGAAAATAAAAATTATTTGCAGGTAACATACTTACAGTAAATAATACAGGTTAGTGTCACATTTCTCTTAGTAGATGCATTACAAAAATCCACACCTCATTACCTTCTTATCCTAGCTCGCCACCTCATACACCTTCTACATCAATACATCAGAAATTAATTTTGTTTTTCTAGAAAGGTATAAAGGCCATATTAGACTATTATCAATAAATAAGAAAAAATAAAATCACAGGAGCAGCACCAGTGCCACTGGAGCATATCTGAAGGCACACAAGTGGTCAGCTTGTGTGGTCTCCAGAACTCCTCTTCATTCACACAGACCCTAAAAGACATCCAAAATCCACCATTTTTTCTCCATGTGTGCTCTGATTGCCTATAAGCAGGCACAACTGTGAGAACACAGCTTCCAAGCTGTGATTTTCAAGATTACCACTTCCAATATTTGGGGTTTAATGTTTTACATAAGGGATTCACCAAAGCCATCTTTGCTGTAAGCTGGCAGGGTTTTGTGCTCAGGGATCACAAAAAAACCCCAAAAATCAGCAGAAAAATCACAGTAAGAGCAAGGAGAGCAAAGTGTGAGAAGGAAGGAGCACAGAAGCAGCTCCCCAGTGCAGATGTTTTGATAATTCCCATGGGGACAGCCCCAGCCCTGTAAGCAGAGCCAGAAGGTAACCTCCAGCCAGGCAAATGCAAAAATAATATGCTTTAAGCACACCTCTGAAAAATATGGAAGAGTTTGTGCTCTGCCCATGTGCTTTACCCTACCAATGAGTACAGAGTGACGCAGCACGCTGCTGTTCACTGGGATTAACACTTCCAACTGGAAGCAGAGCCTCACGCATCCAAATCCTAAGGAACTCGAGTCCAAAACAGTACTACTGTTTCGATAGTACTAACAAGTACTATCTCCTGTTAGTACCTTCAAAAGAAAGGCCAACCAAAGCATTTACCCCTCAAAGTACCACCATGGAGGTGCACATCATCTTGCACGGTAATTACAGACAGAGGACTATGATTCCAAGGTAAGAAGATTAAAAGGCTGCCAAGTCAACTGAGGCCGCTCCAATAAAAGTTAGGATGCATCAGAAAAGAGGTGAGAGACAACCTTCTTCCAGCAGTCTGATTTTTGGCATCACATAAAAGCCAGGAGCAGACCTCCCTGCTAATCCATGCCAGTCCAGCACCCAGAGCCCAGTGCAGACCTGCTCTCCCAGAGCACTCACGACCCAAGCAGCAGAGCCCAGGTCCGAAGGCGCTGATGAAGGCCACAGCTGTATCGAGGCAGCAGTCAGCTCCAGAGAAGCACAAACACATCAGAGGAGACTCAATGTCTCAAGACAAGGCAGTATTTTTTGCAGCCTTCTCTCAAACTCACTGGAGAGCTAAGTTTGGGAAAGGTTATGAGCACTGAACGGTCCTCAGCCTAGCAGAGCACATCCGGGTTAAACCGGGTTTGCGTGCCCCCACAAACACCCCCACCTATGACTGACTTTGGATGGAAGACCTTGAGCATTGCTATGTCCTGCCACAGGAGCAAACGCTTCGATGTGTGAGCAGCTAATGAAGACAAAGTTGCTTTAACAAAGGCCAAGCATTTAATGAAACTGGAAGTCCACTTGAGCATATCCTCACACAAGCAGGGAACCACGTTTACTTTGCAGCAGCCCTTCTTGGAAGAAGTCTCAGCTCCAGCAGAATCCAGGCCCAAAGGACAAAGCTGTGGCAGATGCCATCATCCCACCAATGGTGACCTAATCCAAACTCAACAGCATTGCAGGTGTAAGTGTACAGGTATTGTTTCAGTGGCCAACATGCTTGGACTCACTGAACTGGCAAGAAAGAATTCAGCCTTTTAGTCAGAAGATGCCACAGCCTTGTCCATGCCAAGTCAGCATGAGAACAGAGCTGCTCTTGCTGCTTGATCCTTCTTTACGGTGGCATCAGATGAAAGGTGCCCTTTTGGCACCTGCACAGCATCAGTGCCCCAGGCTAGGACAACTTTCTCCACAACTAAATGCACCTTTTTATTTCTGCAGGACCAGCCAAGCAACTAGGTCACCTCTGCTAATAGTGAGAAGACCTGGAGCCTGCTAACAGTGCAGTGATTTCCCTCCAGGTTTAAAAAAAAAACCAAACAAAAACCCACAAATCTTACCATGCATTGCCCAAGTCTCAGGAGTTGAACATAATTTTAATCCAGGAAAAAAGACTTTCAGCCATATCACACTTAATGACAGCACCTCTGCACCCACTCTTTCCACAACAAGCTCAGGGTGTGCAGCCTTAGTTACAGAGCCAGGCAGTTGTGCTTTACACACAACTTCTGTGCTGACACAAACAGGCTCTGTAAGAGTATTTAAGACAATTGGTACATGCTTTCGCATGTAAACAACTACAGAAAGAGCAAACTCCTCTATTGATTTCTCATGTTCCCTTGCATCGATGAGAAGCGTAAGGGCTTGTCCTGACTTAAATACATCAACATGTGCTGTCAAAACAGCCCAAGAATTAGACAAACAAATGACTGTCACTGCTCACCTACCCAAACTGTGGATAAACTTCCAAGTCATCGTGCACATAGCAAAGGACCAGCTACAAGTTTTTGCATGTTGGAGGGAAGAGAAAAAAAAGAAAAAAATCCTGGCAGAACTAACGTAAACCCATCAATAAAAAGCAGCCATCTGCCTGACCAGGAGCATTAAAAGGATGACACCAAACCATTTTTCCCCCTACTAATTCAACCTTTCCCCCGACTCATCTCTTTTGTCTCAGGCTGCCCATGCCCTGCATGCCCCACATCCCTACTTGAGGTCAGCTGAGATCCTCCCCCCAGCCCTGAGAAAGGGCTGTATTTGATTATTAACACTATCTGATGTCACATATCCAAGACAACTAAAGGCATTACAGTCTTCTGAGGATAAAACCACCTCTCAGTCACAGATTTCAGCAAGCTGGGACCCAGTGTCTGTGGAAGAGATGAACCCCTAGGTGACAAAGGATACCCAGAGATGCTCCCAGGGGCAGCACCTACACCAGACAGGGCCCTTCCTGTGCTCCCGCAAAGCACAGGAAAATTAAAAATAATGGGTTTAAAAAACATTAAAAAGGCACTTATCACCTTCTCAAATCCAGCCTGAAAATAAAACCAACCAACCAAAGGACTGGACAAGCCATAAGCTATGGGGCTTCATTTGAACCTTGGCATTGGTGGGCTCAAAGGGGAAGAGAGGTTTTCCAGGGATTAGTGGAAATACTTCCAAGTCTCTCTCATGTCAATGTTCTCCCACACCCTGTAATATAATTAAAGGCAGGGTGAGGAAAGAAAAGTAAACCAATTCAAAGGTCCAATATTAAGAAAAGTTAAGAAATTGTGCAATAGGGAAGGGATTAAATAAACCCTTATCATGGCCCAGAAAAGGGCAGGGAGCAAGAGGAAGATTTCATCTAATTTTTTTCATAAAAGTCTGTCTTTTTTAAATTAAATACACACATAAGTGGGTTTGTCTTTGAAACAAGTATCTGAAAGGAAAATGATTTGTGAGCTCAGACATGCCCTGACCCCAATCCAGACCCTGTACACAGCCCAGAGCCTCTGGGACATTTATTCCACTGCTGCCTTCAGAGACTTCGCAAACGTGAAGCTTTTCCAAAGGCTGCAGTCACTGTTGGACCTGGTTCCCTGTGCCTCAGATTTAAAACATGCACATTAAAACAGTCTAACAGAGAAACTGGGATATAAAAATAATTAAAAAAAAAACCCAAACAAGCAGTGACATCTAAACTATTAAGAAAAACCTTTGGTGAGACACAAAAAGGGAAGGGGAGGGAAGTAAGTGCTTTTAAGAAAAATACTTTACAACCAATAGCTTTTCAACATATGCTTATGGGTCATTTTCCTTTAAATTCAATAGTGTGCTTGCTAAGTGGACTAAAATGCAAAAAAAAAAAAAAAAAAAAAAAAAAAAAAAAAAAAAAAAAGGAAACCACTGATATATTCACAAGTAAGCCTTCACATCTGAGCAAGCGACTTGCAAAAAAATTCTGATGCTAATTCCCTTTCCAGGGTAACCTTCTGTGTGTTTCTTCACCATCCTCTTGAAACAGAAGTGAACACAGCTACATTTCACCTGGTGTCAGCACCAATTTACCAATGCTAGAAAACACAAAGCTATATTTTCCATACAGCTTTTCTGCCTCCTTCAGCCTTAGAACTACCAAAACTCCTGATTTCCAGTGGAAAACCAGCAACTTCAAGCTTCACCCCAAGTGACCCTTCTGCAAGATTTAACTGGAAAGCACCACTGGAGCTGTATGACAAAACCACACCATCAGTACAGCTTTGTGACTGCAAAGCTGTCCCCACTTGGTGCTTCCCAGCTCCTGTTCCTAAAGGGCAACTTTTCCTCCAGAGCCCAGGGAAGGCAAAGCAACGCTCTTCACTGTGCTGACCTCCCTGGCCAACTTGCTTTTAATTTTATTCCATCAGCATTGAACTTGGTTTTCTGTTTAAACAAACAAACAAACAAACCCTCCTACTTTTGACTACTCAACATCCCTAAATGAAACCATATTGGCTGATAACTTTGGTCTGGGGATGATCCCCACAGACCAGAGGATGAGAGAGGAGTGGCTGCTGCTTAGCAGCATGTTCCCAGCTCCCACTCCTTCAGCTCTACTTCAGGAAACTTTTCCAGGTGCTGAGCTCTCTTCATATCCAGTACTCAGCTTTTAGGCAACCATGTGCTTGCCCCAAATCTATGCACAACAAAACCCAGGGACACTGTTGAAAAGAAAGCAAGCACAAGACCACACTTAAACTGGGAAACTGAAAGTAGCAACAAACTGCAAGACAGGAATGCACTGAAAATAACCTGAGAGAAGACACGAAGACTGAGTGTGCAGAAGAGTAGGAGTAGGTGATGATGCCTGCAATAGTCAATTTAATGGAGTCCCTAACATTCTCCAACCCTTGAGGAAAAGTAGGAAGCGCTAAGTCTAGCCTGAACATAATGGGAAAAAATTCTGAATGCACTTGGCAAAAAAAAAAGTCCAGATCTACATCACTGACTTTCAGTATAAGTAATCCTATCTGCACAAATTCCAGGCTTCCCTTAAAATGTCCTGGTGCCCCTGAGCAACCACTCAATAAAATGGGTATTTCTGCCCCAAACACAGCTGCCATGCTTCCCAGGTGCTGACCATACAGGCCAGCACTGAGCACTCAGCAGCACCCTCCCAACCTGGAGTGACCCAATCCTCGTGCTTCCACAGCCATAATGTTTTACAGGGAGCAGGCAGAGTACCAGGGGTCATAAAGATGCTGGCTGGCATCAGGCAGTACTTCTTCCATTGCATGTAATTTATTACCCAAGCACAGCGAGCTGTCTCTTCTTGCTGAAGTATTTTGGAAGCACCACAGAACATCACTCCCTGCTTTTACCCGGCATGGTGAGGATGAGAGGAGAGCTCACCAGCACCCAGCATGATCACCAAATCAGCAGGTGTAACGTGACAGGGAACAAACACACACCTATCACACGTAAAGATCCAGACACAAAAAAAAGTGAAGCAGCATCTCAGGAGTTTCTTGCGACCTCTCTGCGAGACAAGGCAGCCATTGGATCTGGAAAGAGACACCCCACATGCAGCCACAGGGAGCCTGCCCATGTGAACAGGGTTTGCAAGCGAGCACTTGTCCAGAGCAGAGCCAGGCAGGCGCTGCCGTGAGTCACCCCGAGCCGCCACAGCAGCGACACAGCAGTGCAGGAAGTTGCCCAACACCATTTCAGTTGTGGAATGGCAACACACACACACACTTGGGATGAGGCACTCGCTGCCTCCATCCACTTCCCTCAGGAAAAGTTACCATCAGTGCAGTGGCATCCTACAGATGGGCTTATACAAAATGCACTCATTTACCAGGAGGGCAGGAACTCAAATGCTCAAGGAGCCAAAGGGAATAACCCAGAAGTTGCACCTCTTGCTAAAAAATAGTGAGCATTCATTGAGACTGCTGACAGCCATTTACTTATGGGGACTAGAGGCTACTTTTATCCCATCTGCAGGTAGGCAAGGAAAGCCCACAGTACTGCAGTAAGACTATCCCAAAGCAGGGAACAGCATCAGGAGATGCACAGCACATGGTGGCTGTGGGCACGCTATCACTCCTTCCAACGCTCATCCTTTCTGCCACCTCACTGGCTATAATCCCTCTGTGCAGCTCTTTCTGATAAGGTATCACAAACCTGCACATGGAAAAAGTCTTCTCAGTGCTTGGGGTACTTCCTCTCATAAATACCAGCTCCTTTTAACCCCAACATTCAGCAGGCAAGGCGAGTTGGCAGGGCAGGAAGGTGGAATTACAACCCCAGTGAAACCAACATGAAAACTTCTGCTGCTATTACGGGAACCAACAGCTCTGCAGGAGAACTGCATGGCTTTCTCACCAGTTTAAACTATACCCATGTACAGCATCTTCAGATGCCAAACTATCTCATTCACCAGGAGAGTTTGCTTTTGCTCAACATGTCAGTCTATTGCAAGTCTATTGCACTGAGTGGAACAGAGCCCGTGGTTAATAAAGACTGCAAAGATCTGCCTGACAAGGCCCTAAGCCTCTGTCTTCTTTCCAAGGCACTTCACTCACTTGCCAGGCAGTACTTCTCGTTCAGCAGGACCATTACACACACCTCGATCTGCTCCATTACTTACTGGACTGGCACGTCCTGACACAGAGAGTTGCTGGCAATGCTGGTGCCTTCAATCCCAGGCTCTCTAGATGACACTAAAAGGCTCCTCAAGCAGAAATTCTGTGGGCGCTGGAGCTGTTGAGGCAGCACACTCCTTGGTTGGTGCCCCTTTTAGACAAAAAATATCTTACTTCTGGGCTGAAAAATCCCTGAGGAGGTCCTTCAGCACAGCCCCAGCAGCAGTACCCAAAGCAGGTCACAACTTCACCCTCTGCTCTAGACACTGCCAAGAAAGACATTGACCAAGTTTTATTCCAGCAAGGTCTCTGAGAGCGCTCAGGGCCACATGCCTGGATTGATACAGGGCCAGTGCCTCCAGCCCCCTTCAGGACCTGCAGGGCAGCCAACACAGTCCAAGTGTAAACACCGTGTACAGCAGCACTGCTCAGTGTTTGGGCACATCTGATAACAAAAACAAACACCCCCCCCCAAAAAAAAGGCTAAAAGCACAGAAAAGTCCTATACTAGTATTTCAGGCAACTCAAACACACAAAATTACAATCACCACCTCCTCTCTGTTTCTGTAAAAGCTAAGTGGCACAGCTGGACACAAGGGAGCCCCCAGCAGAAGCTGATGCGCTGCAGCGGCGTGCGGCTGAGCTCAGAGATAACACACCCTGGCACCCGGCTAAGTTCATCAGCTCAAGCCTGTGCTGCACTAATTGCTACTATAGAGCTTTCAGTTCAGACTTGTGTCCAACTACCTTCTGCAGAGCTTGGGAAATGTGAGTTGGCACCTGCCAAAAAAAAAAAAAACCTCCAACTAGTTCAAGTTTCCCGACACAAGATAATGCCAGCTGAATTTTTCTTGCATAGATGTAGAATCACACCAGACTTAAAAGAGGGAAAAAAAGACCCCAGTCCAAGAAACACAACAGAAGTTAAATGATTCACATGTCAATATATTACAACCCAACTATTACTAGATCTGTCTAAATGTAAGCCCACCAATAACAAGATTTGGAGAGTGTGCGTGTGCATACATACAGGGTAAATTATATATAAAGTTATCTTGATTCATAGATTAGGCACAAAGCTAATCAAATTGCTTTCTCAGCATTTAAGTCCACCATAATTCAGCATGTTCAACTCCACATTTCACACACAGCATCCATCCACAGGCAGGCACCACAGTGGGAACATGAGTTTATTGGGTCCTCTTCAAGGTTTATTTTATTTCTTTGTTCCTTACACTCTTTGTTTGGACCTTGTCATAATCCAAACCCTTACCAACAAAAGCCAGTTTCCGCTCCCACAGAACCTGAGCACCTAGCACGCCGGTGTGTCCAAGCAGGAGTAAGGCAGGAAGGCAGTGGGATGCTGCACCGCTGCTGCCACCAACTCATCGCCCAACTTCACCAAAAAATCCCGAAAAACATGGAAAACTTCGAAGGGCCACGTGCAGATCCCAGCCTGACCTCGAGCACTTCGCCAGCCGTCTCCCGGATTTCACCCCAAAACGCGGGAACCCCGGAGCGCCTCTCCCACACCGCCCCCACCTCTGCAAGCCACAGACGCTCTGCACATCCCTGGGGGCTTCCCGCCGGTTCGGGGACAACGGGACGCGGCGGGACAACGCAGAAAGCGTCTTTATGTCACCAAAGGAAGCGCCTGAGTTTGATGGGGGTGACCCGGAGGCGAGGGGCACGTCGCGGCCGCGCTCCCAGGTCCTGGCGCCGAGCTGGCCGCGTTTTCCATCATCCCAGCTCGGAAGCGCGGGCTTGCCCTGCCGGGGGAGCGGGTGAAGGGGGGGGTCACCCGCGCAAACCCCGCGGGCGGGCGGAAGCTCCGCGCCGGGAGGAGGAGCTGCGGGTGCACGGCCCCGCGGGGAGGGGGTGCGTGGGGACCCCCCTTCCCACGCATGGCCACCGAGAGCCGCTGGAGAGGAAGCGCCGCCTCCACGCGTTGTCCCCACGCGGGGAATGAGGGGACACCGGCCACACCGCCCCCGCCCCCCGGCACCAGCGGGACCCGCCGCCACGCTCCCCGCGCTTTCCCCCTTCCCCCACGAAACCCTCGCGAAGCGTCAGAAACAAAAAAAACTCACCCCCCAAACCCACGAAAAAGCCGAAAGCTAAACCCAAACAAGGCGCGGGAGCAGCCCAAGCCGGCGTGGGGGCGCGGGGGCGGCGGGCGCGGGCGGCACTCACCGCGGTCATGAAGCCGCGCGGCCGGCGGCGGACACAATATGGCAGCGGGGGATGTGTCAGGGAGCAGCTGCTCCCTGCGCAGCGGCGGCGGCACCGCCCTCCCGCTCCCCATGGCAACCGCGAGCAAGCACGGCCCCCCGCCGCCACCTCCTTCCCGGCCGCCTTCCCTCGCTCCCGCCCCGGCACCGCCTCTGGCACCGCCGCCGCTCCGCGCCCGCCGGGGACGTGCGGGCTGTGAGCGGCTCCGGGGCTCTGTGTCCCGCCCCGAGCATCCGCGCCGCCTCGGGAAAGTTCCCCTTTCCACCCGAGAAATACCGCACCTTCTAAATTTAAAAAATTTTAAGATAGAAATGCATAAACCCTGCTTTTAGTTTCACTTCCCTTTCCTCACCTTCTTCATATATATATATATATATATATATATATGTACCCAGCCACCGCAGCCGTGTTTGCCCTCCCTTGTACCACACTGTCGTCCGCTGGTGCTTTCGGCTTTCTGCTTTCCAGGGCAAGAACTCTGCTGTTTGCTCACCGGGGTTGGACAGCCCTGCGCGCACTTGCACTTTTACATCAGCATAAAGAGGACCTAGGGAAGTCGAGGTCGCTTGCAGGAAGAAGTCTTCTTTCGGAGCTATGTTCCACTGCCAAAAAAAAAAAAAGAAAGTTTAATCGCCTTCCCAAGGTTTCCTCACCTTCTGAAAGGATGCAGCTGAAGCCTGCCTTGTGATGACTTGTAGTTTTATTTCTAAGGAGCGATGGGAATGCGTTTCAAGGAAATTCCCCCACTCCACGTTAGGAGGAACCAGTGGTTGGGTTTTGTTGGTTTTTGTTTGTTTTTTTTTTTTAATTTGAAACTGTTTTAGAGAACCATCTCTTGGGTTTTTTAAGAGTAAGGATATATCAGGCTCAGGGTTATAGCAGGTGGAATATTCTCCCAAGGGCAGAGGATTGAATCCAGTGACAGGGAGGCTCCTTCCACTGCAACATGAAGCATAACTACCTTCAGAAACAGAGCCCAACCACAGCGTTCTGATCAGAATAAATTATTCTCAGCAATTTTCATTTAGCTCCTACCTAATTTCCACTGATTGAATGCATTATAATCCATTCAACGTTTTGTTTTTCTTTTTACAGCCTCAGAAGTTAGCCAGGGCTTTCCTACCCTCTCGGCAGACAACAAAAGTGCACTTGTATTAATTATGTATTGCTGAAAGCATCCTCCATTCCCAAATCATTAAAAATAGACCTAGCACTGCTGGTACCAGCAACACTTTGCCCATAAGAGGCTCTTTTGCCTAAATTCCTGTCCCTCTGAAAGTGCACAGCAGCGTGCCTTGTGTGCCTTCCACACCTCAGCTGCCTTGGCAGAGGGAGGAGCGGGGCCCAGCAGAGCATTGTTTGCCCGTTGGGATCAGGGTGTGTTGCTCTGACTTTTACCCTGCTAGGCGGCAACCTGAAAGAGAGACGTTTGAATCCAGGATGCCTCCAGCTTCAATTTATTATGTGGAAGGTTCTGTTTGGGCCGCCAAAGGTGGTGTCTACTCTCAACCTTTGGTTGCATTTACACCCTGGCCTTTAAAGTGTGTCTGCTCACAGGTTCTTTCAACTTACTCCTTAAAAATGCAATCTGAGTTCAGTAGGAATGCACGCTCTCTCCCCCTTCAGAGTTTTGTGGAAAAAAACACCACAAAACCAAACAAGAATTAAAAAGATAAAAGCTGTAGGTGCCCTGAAGTCAACACCCCCTCAAAGAAACAAAAATAAAACTTGGCCTTTGAACCGGCATTTTATTTAAACCAACTTGCAGCACAACACTTCAAAAAAAATAAAGTGTTTCTACACCTCCTGGAAAACATTGTCACCTTTATCTTCCTCAGCCCTCTCTACTCCTCAACATACCCGTGCTAGGTCATTTTGGCTTTGAATCGTACTGCATTTTTCTGGTCTACCAATTTTTTATCAATGAAGACAGTAACCAAGATTTGAGGTTTTCTGGAGCACCTTCTCCATCTCCCCTTTATTTCCAGGTCCAACCACAGTCACCTTCACTCTTTGGCAGCCTGTGAACTCACTGGTGGCTGCAGCAGTGCATCTGGGACAGGGGACAAAAGAAAGTCCAGCCTTTTAGAGAGGCTTAAAGTCTTCTGCCTCATGTCCTTTATCCCCACAAGGCTCAGTAGGCAGAGCTAAGCCTCCCAGACACGCACATAGAGTTGCAGTGCTGCAACAGCTTGTCTGTGCAGGCTTAGAGGAACTGTAGCTGGCTTGGCCTAGTGGGATGCAGAGAATTTTTGGGTCATCAGGGCTACTCTCACACCTCTCCTGATGTTTGTCCCTGCTTGTACTGATTCCTGACTGGCAACCTCAGTCAGCATCAGGATGCCTCACTTAGTGCCCAGGCAGCAACCAGATGATCAAGGGAACTGTGTTTGTCTCTGCTCAGTGTCCGCACCATGTTTGATTCCTGCTTCCTCACCATGATCCATTTTCCCTGCTGAATTCTGCATGTGATTAGTGAGAGCAAGAGGGAGCAGGTGGTGGAGGGCATCAGACAGAGCCAAGGCCACCGATGTTGTCCTGCCGTGCATTAGATCACCTCCAAGAAGCTGGAGAGCCGCAGCGTAGAGAATGCCCTGCCAAGGTGTTTTGTGCAGAATCCCTGAAAGCTGCTTGCTCCCACATTTCAGCCTGAAGGCATTAACTCATTTTTTTCCTGCAATGTTCCCTGTGCCATGATGGAGGCCTGTGGCTGCTGGCAGTCTGAGCCCACACGCCACCTTGGTCTCCCTCTTGCGCCATCTCTGTTTTCTACTCCAAGCACCAGAGCTATGGAGGGAAACGTACATCAAAACAGCAACCATGCAAAGCAGAACTCATCCTAATAAATATGACAAGGACATGGTGCTATTTTTCAACACAGACCTTTAAAATATGTGGGACAGACATTAGTCATGGTACTCCGTGTGGGTCTCTGCACGGTTACCCAGGATGTCCATGCAGCACCTCCCGCAGTCCCCTCGAAGCAGGAGGTGTGGGGAAGATGGGCTGCAGAGGTCGAGGCAGATGCTGAAGAGGTGGCAGGAGGTGCTCTCCACCCTACCCTTGTCCGCTCCTGCTTTGAGCCAAGACAGACTCAGCCAAGAGGCTGCTGGTGCCTCTGGCCCAGCTCCAGGCTGTCCTTGAATGTCCTGCCCACTGAAGGACAGCCGTGCCTGCTTTGCCAAGGCAGCTGTCATCACTGCAGCCCTCCTTCCTGCCTCCTGCGTGGTTTCTACCAGACGCTGGCTGTCCTCTTCTCTTCAGGGCACAGCCATGGTTCTGGGTGACTTGCCATCACCACAGGTGGTTGAATGCAAGAAGAAAATTAGAAAAACATGAAGCGTTTTTGTTGTTTGGATTGTTTTCTGCTACGGGCAGAAAATTGGGTCTTCCACCTCTCCCATGTCAGGGTCAATATCCTCAGATCTCCACTCTTATTTCAATGCAAGATATGGATGGAGAAGGGCATCTTGGGAGAAGACTCTGAGCCTTCAGAGAGCACAGTCCTCTAAATCTGTTATGTGGAGGACAAGCCCACTGTTAAGATAACACCTGCCTCCTGGCAGTTGCAATTTCCTTCTCTTGAGAGGAGAGGGCACAGTGGGGATCCTCCAAGGGACGCATCAGCTGACCTGTGCCACCCAGCACCATGAAAGTACCTCCTCGCCCGAGCTGTCATCTAAAGCTCAGTGCATGTTCAGTGCTCCTAGGCTGCATCCAAGAGTGTGGAGAGCAGGGAAGGGCAGGAAGGGAACTGCTGCAAAGCAGAGGGGTGGGTGCTGGAAGTGCAATGCCATGGGTGTGTGCTGTGAGAGCCAGCAAGCCTCAGTTACTGTGCCGGGATTTCTGCCACACATGTGAACAGTCAGCCAGGCTTCATAGAGTCTCAGCACTTCTCCTCATGAAACCACAAACCCTTTGATCCTGGTGACTTACACCTGGTATATCACCCTGTAAAAAGCTGGGTTAAGAGTTAACTGGTTAATCCATCCAGGAATAGCATTGTCTCTTCCACAGGAGCAAACCAGGCTGCTGTGCATGGCTCTGGCTAACTTTTCTTTCTGCCCAGGAATGCTGTGAGAGAAATGCTGGCCCACCACTGGCTGGACACCTGCTTCTTCTAGGAATTCTCCTTGCAAGTGGCATCTCTGATTTACATTGACAGCCTCATTTGAAGTAATAACTTCAAAGGGACTTCCTATTACTTCGGGTTGGTGTGTCTGCTTATTCAGCTTCCACACCGTGACTGTCTGCTTGCGGTTTCTACCTGGCAATGTCTCCTGCTTTGCTGTCTCCTACCACCAGCCTAGTTTATTTGATCTCTTCCCTCGCCCTAGGCAAAGCCACGAGGGACATGGTGCAGTTTGTGGTTCATAGCATTTCTAAACTAATATTTAGATGATTTCTCAACCGTACAACCACTGACTAGAAAAATGTGCAGTGTTGGTTGCAGTATTCCTCCCATGTCACATGTCCAAGAACTGAATTAAATGTATTGAATTACAATCAAAACATTAGGACTTTTCAATATTGTATCTCCAAAAATGTTTGCAGAGCTAAGAAGTTACCTTTATCAGAAAGAATCTGAGAATAATGCTGCTCTGGGAAACACTTTGAGTGGGAATATCAATCCTAATTGCACCTGTTTGTGTGGTATAGCTTATGGTAGCTCAGTAAATTATGTAAGCCTAAATCTGCATGAGATGGTTCTGCAAAAAACAGAATAGTGAATATTTTTTCCAGTTTAGCTGTGTAACTTGAGGGTGACTTTTTTTTTTTTTTTTTTAGATCTTCTAAATAATACAGCTGGAAAATACACACAAGGAGACCAGACAAGATGCAGTCTCGTTTGAAAGCTTGTGCAGAAAAACTTACTCAAGAATGGACAAATCAATCATGGAGCAAAGCAAATGTGGTCTACCTTAGCAAGATGTCATATATTTAGCCCTGTCATCTATTTACTCTTAAGCAGGAGAAGTTTGTAGACTTGCTGTCCTCAACAAACGATGAGGAATAAAATCAGAATCTTCACTATTGTAAAGACTCATGCATTGTTGAGAGCTAACTTACCTCTCTCTCTTTACGGGTAATACAAATACCTTACAGAAAATAGTAGCAATTTCCTAAATAAGACCAAGTCAATTGTTTTTTGTTGTGCACAAACAAAAAGATTCATGCCTTTTAGTATCTAGCTTTCTATGCAATGTGCCAGGGTGAATTACCCAGAGATACTTTGTTTTGAAAAGAGTGCAGAAATCCTGCAGGTTTAATTGCCAATAAATCAGCATGACCTACACTTCCTGACACTTTTTTTTTCACAATGATCTTTTCAGGCAGAAAATGAAGAGACTGATTTTTACAGTGTGTGCATACTGCCTTTGGAGAGATAAGAGCAGTGACACACAGGCAGGTTTCTCCATTAAAAGCTATCCTAGATAATGAAGGACTCAATCAATGATGTTTGCTTTCTGCTTATTTTCACCTTGTGTTATGGCACTCTCTTTTTGTTGTGATTAGGAGAGTAGTTGCTTGTTTAACAATTGGCTCTCAACTTGTATTCAGCAGTACTTGAAATGAATTTACTTGTGGTTCATTTTTATGCTGATGCTTAAAATTTTAAGACAAATGGCTACTGTTCAAATCCTGATTTGAGGTTAAATATCTGACTAAGGACTTGGTAGCTTGAAGAGAGCTTGAGTACTTTTAAAAGAAACTATTTTGATTTCACTGCAAAATACTTATTATGGTGCCTCTCAGTTACAAAGTTTTATGATTTTACATTACTATTCAAAAGAAAAGGTATGATTTAAAGTGCAATGAAAAGCCTGAAAGCTACCCCCCAATCTTTCTGCACGTTATAAGCTTTACTTCTCATACCAGATTTTGCTTAGCCTATCTTTAATACAAATAACTTCAAGCATTTACAAGTGCTTAGCTTCAAAACACCAACTGAGGCAGCTGGTTATTATAATCTCCTCTAATATAGATGAGTTCATACAGGGGGGAACTGGGAGGGGAACAGCATCTCATCATTCTACAGTGGTGGGCTGGGGTTCAGCATCTCTGAAATAATCTCCAGAGAGATTTGCTTTCATCCTGCCAGCAGGGTGTGTTTTGGCCGAATTAAGAACAACACAGAAGATCTGTGCTGTCAGATGTTTTTGGACTCATGTTACAGGTGATGCCATCCTCATGTTCAGCAAGAGGAATGCACAAGTTTTCCAGGGCTGGGAGGACAGGTTTGAGACATGCTTTCTGAACACCCCCTTTGCACATGGCACTTACAAACCAAGGAGCACATGGCATAAGGCAAAGCAAGGCAATGATCAGCCTACCAACTCCTTGTGTCTGCCTGGGTGCTTTGTGCAGTGGTTTCAGCTAGGACAGAGTTAATTTCTTTTCAGTAGCTGTTGCGATGCTGTGTTTTGGATCTGGAATAAGAATAGTCTTGAAAGCACACTGATGTTTTGGGTTTTGCTAAGTTGTGTTTACCCTAAGTCAAGGACTTTTTCCCTGTCTGACATTCTACCAGTGAGGAGGTACCCAAAAAACCTGAGCGGGAGCATAGCTGGGACAGGTGACCTGAACTGACCAAAGGTGTATTCCACACTACAGAACATAATGCCCAGTACGTACACTGGGGGGAGTTACCTGGAAGAGGGGACGATCTGGGTTCAGGGAGGGGGGGTCTGGCATCTGTCAGCAGGTGGGGAGCAATTGTGTTGCACATCACTTGTCTTTTCCCCTTTATTTATCATTATTATTTGCCCTAATGACTGATTTTTACTTTATTTTCCATTATTAAACTGTTCCTATTTCTGTATTAAACTGTTCTCTATCTCTCTAACCTATGAGGTTTATTTTGATCCTCCTTACCATTTCACCAGGGTGGAGAGGGAGGAGAGAAGGGGATTGAGAGAGCAGATGTTTGAGAGTAGCTTAATGTCTAGCTAGGCTTAATCCACAACGAAAGCTTTTATGTCAAGAGAGTGCTAAAGAGTTATGCCATCAGTGATATCAAAGCGTTGACTCAGGCAGTACAATCTACCAGTTCCAGTGATCTGATATGAGCTGATAAGAAGAGTAGTGTGGAGTTCTGATCCTTCCTGTCTATGACCAACATAGTTTCACACTCCAGGCACATTGAAAATGGTGGGTTTGCAGCCTGGTTCAGCAGGGAATTTACCCTTTGTCTGAATTTCCCCCCATTCACGAAGCTGCTTGATAATCTCTCCATAAAAGAGAAACTCAGAAAATGTGGTCCTTGTGTGAAGCAAATAGCAATGGCTTGTTTGGTACAAACCAATTCCCAATGAATTTTTCAAGCAAGCTAGGAAATTCACTCTCACATGGCTGATATTCCACCATGAAGTGAAAAGTCACAGACTGTTCCAGTCAATGATTTCAGACAGGCTCCCTGTCTGGAAATGTTAGAAAGATAATGGTCAAGGACCTTGTGTCTGGTTGCTGCACTGTCTCTGACAGTCAAAACCACATTTTCTTTAAGCATTCTTTTTCAGGGGATGAACACTGAAACCCTTATCCCCACATGCTGGGGGCTGGTATGGCTCCTGCTGGCTGTTTGAGGGGCTGACTTGGAGAAATGGAATGAAGGCATACCAGGGAGATAGAGACCTGTGACATTGCCATCACTCAGAGTATAAAGGGCATGGGACAGAAGGGTGATTGAAATGGCTTCTTTATTCTGTAGACAAAAAATACTATTTCATTCTTTCATTGCCTGGGCAGGATGTGCTGGGCAGAAGGATCAACCGTGTTGAAACTCCTGGTATGGAATAAAATTTGTCCTCTTCAGTGCACTGATGCTAGGTGTAATCTCATGAGTCAGCAGGAGATGGATGAGGTGTTGGAAACCAGTCTGGACTCAGATGTCCTGTTGGTTATGGTCTTATTTGGAGGGAAGAAAGCCTATTCAACAGCAGCTGGTGCATTTCTCTGTGGCATTCAGGAAGGTGCCTTCCAATTGATGAAGGGCAGCATAATGATCATGAAACATTTTGTTTCGTTGATATTGTTGTGTACTTACTGCAGCCAGCAAACCGTGTGCCACTAATGGTCCTGGTTGAGTGTAGGAAGCCTTTTCTCTGCAAGCCAGTCCTTTTAGGCACATTCACAATACCCATCACTCATGGATTATCAAGGTTTTGATCCACTTCGCTATTAAATTGCCAACAGCTGGCTTGCCAACATTAGGCCTGTGGATCATGGATCTGCCAGGTATCGGAGGTAGCTGTGCCAGTAATCACTGGGGGTGTAGACCTCTACACAGGCTGACACATCCTGCTGGTGAATGGCCCTTGAGATGCTCAAGTAGCATCTCCAGCCCTTCAGCTGGGTGGCTTTGGCAGCTGCCACAGCCCAGGCAGGGTTGGCAGGTCCCTCTCAGCGCAGGAACGTGCAGCACAGCACCTCTCACACTCATATCACCATGGCATCCAGCTGCAAGTGGATGATGGAAGCTCCCCAGGGATGTTTCTGTTTGTGAATGGGAATTTACAAACTGATAAAAAGCAGATAAAACAGAGGATGGGCTGAGCGTTGGAAGGACAAAAAGCAATTCTGTGCAAAATCATGCGTCTGCACATGTATGTCTAGAAAATGTCCTGATCCCCATCTGAGGCTGGTTTTAGTCAGGAACCAAAGAATAGTCATCCTGCCTCTCCTTCCTCAGGTTATTATTGTTGGCTCTCTTTTGGGACAAACAAAATTTTGGTGTCCAGTTAAAGATAGCCCTTAAACCCTTTGTTTTGTTCACCAAGCACAAGTCTGTGTTGAATAGGCAATGAAGAAAATCCACAAAAATGCTGTCTGAGATTCATTTATGAGCCTGTCATTGCCCTAAGGGTGCTGCTTTGACCAGAGGTGCTCATTGCCAGAATGAGACCACAGAGTTCATTAAAATGTCAGGAATTAGCAGCGTATATTCCCCACATTTTGTTACTTACTTTCCATTTGCACTTTTAAAAAATTAAGTGTTTTGCCCTCATATGAATCTGTCAGGGGAAAGAAGAAGAGGATTGAATCAGAGATCAAAGGCAAATAAAAAAATTAGAGCTCAGATGCAAATGCATCTGATAACTTGGACATGCCTGATGAGGAGTTCCCAAGCCCAAACACAACGTGAGAGGGAACAGAGTGGGAAAAGACATAGACTGTGCCCCAGGGCATAATCTGTAAGCAGAGCCGTTTTAAGAGGCCACTTTGCACAGAGCTGGTGCTGGAGAGGAAGACCAAACATCACGTCCCAGTGAGCTTGGTCTCTGAGCTGTGGAGCCCCTCACCAGAAGGCATTTCTCTATGTCTTATTTCCAATGTCTTCAGAAAAAAATAGTTTCATGACAAATATTGCTCCTACATCCTTGGGAAAATGTTGTGGGTTTATGAGCAGGATTTCTTTTTCTTTTTCCACTGCAAGATTAGGTTTTGGCCAATGAAGCTGGCTGATGAGTTTTGGAGAGGTGTTCATCTGTACCTGCAGCTGCTGGTGGGGTGGTTCTGCACTCTGACTTTGACAGGCTGTAACATTCTTGATGTCCTGATCTTTCACCTGTAAAAACCCCAAAAATTCAGAACTGTCTAAAACTTAAAACTATCCAAGAGATAGAAGTTTTCTCTATCTTGTACCAGTCCCAAGACTTGCGATGATCCAAGGTGGAATTAATATTCCTTCAATCTCGCTGCTGCCATATATCAGATTTCCCTACAACGACTGTAATCAAAACACTTATCATTGAACATTACACTTAACAAGCAATTTCCGCATTTGCATGTAGCATTGGTTACCACTCAGCAGCAGTTTACAGCTCTGTAATCATTGCAAGGAATTTTCTCCATATGCTCCTGAAAATATCCAAGCTGGTGTTCCTGGACTGTTTAACTTATTCAGGGTTACCCTCATAAAAGGCTTTCAGAAACACTGTGAGTTACTGGTTGTATTGTACCTCTACATTTTCTTTATCTTTTGAAGCTGAGGTTATTTATATATGGATGTGTATATATGTACTTTTTAATATGTGTGAATATATGTGTATTTTGTATACACATGATTTAACTGTATATATATATATAATTGAACTGTAAGATTGTACTAAATATTCAGTATAAATCCACTTTGGTATAGGTATGCATGGAGTTCAGCAAAAGAATGGACTATGTTCAAGTTAGAATATCTGGGGTTTCAACAAGGTGAAGTAGTGACAAATGGCTGGGCTCAAGCACAGTAATCCTCATTTGAGTAAATTTTCCAGGATTTTCCTGGGCATCTTGCTTGGTTTAGGATGACAGAATCTGCCTCAGAGAAATTTCTTTCCTTTCTGGAGTCTGGAGTGAGAACATCTCCAGCTGAGTGCACAAAGTCAAAAGCACCTTCTGCACACCTGTTTCCCATATTTGATAGGAACTGCCTCTGCCAGTGCAACAGGAGGGGCTTTCCCTGACCCTTCTGAGAAGGCAGAAGGGACCAGAGTTCAGGCTCTAGCACCTTTTCTCCCAGTCAGCCTAATCTTGTGGTCCCAGGATGGTTCCTGGAGAATCTTCTCGAGGACTTTCTCCCCTGGGACTGGAGCAGTTGCTCAGTCAAAAAACCCATTGTAACTCATCTGCAGAGAAGCAGCCACCACTGTGACCCCACTCTGCAGAGCACCTGCACTTCCTGGCAATCCTGTTGGCAAACCTGCAAGCTCTGCCTGTTCAGAGCATTGTTTCCTGCCTCATTTCTCTGTTGTAGCTCTCTTCTGAAAGCCACTCCTGATTTACAGCAACGTAACTTGGACACGGTTACTTAGATAAAAATCAGGCTCTGAGGTGTGCATCAGCTATTCACTTCCATAAATCATTACACTTTATCACCAGAAATCTGTAGATTCAAATGATTTGGAGAGTTATTTAGAAATCAACAGACCTTGGTACTACGTGCCACTGGAGGGGTTGTGCTGTGGGCAAAGAGAACAGGACTTTCTTGGATGGTGCCTGTTAACCTTCCCAAACTATAAATGCTTCTGATGTGCACATCTGTGCAACAGCTGGCAGGGATTACTGCCTGGACCTGATTAGAGCTGTCCAGTGGACTCATTCATTCTGGCATTTGTGTGGGGATAGCCTCTGCCGTAGCTGAGGATCCATCTATTTCTGTTTAATCTACACATAAAGGATGTTGCATTAACAAAATCGTATTGTTTCCCTTTCTTGAGAGAGCCCAAGGCCTCCAGACATTGCAGGTGCCTTGGCCAAAACCTGGGGTGGAGAAAAGCCTCCAACCCACGTGGAAAGCACACACTCATCCTGAGAGAGTCAGTGGGGAGATGAGAACTTGATGAGAAACATGATGTGAAACAAAATAAAATGCAAATTGTCGTTAACGTTCCATGTTACGGTGTTTGACATCCGTTCTGGCACTGACCCCTTCGTCTGAGAGAAAAACATCGGACAAACTCAGGAGACTGAGAGAAAAACAGGTTTTGTAAATTTTCACAGTCAACAAAAACTGTATTTAATTCTCTCTGAACTGATGTCTTGCTCAAATCAGTTTTGACTTGGAAACATGGAAGATGATCATCAAGAGGACCAAATTAGTTATTCCACTGGCATGTCTGAGGTGGTATGAAACCATGCTGTTGCTTTTCCTCTTTACTGCAACTTGGAATTTGGAGCTTCAGTGGATCAGAATGAAGCATAGAAACTGCTACTCCTTACTTGAAGGTTCATTTGATTATTCTAGGAACTCATGAAAAGCAAGTTGGACAAACCAAGTTTATATTGCATAACTTCTAACTTAGAGAAACATTGCACACGAGTAAAATTACAATGTATTACGGCTAGGCTTTCATGTAGAACTTTGGTCACTGCTCTATAACTACATCCATCAGCAATAAGCAATTTTGCTCTGTTAACTTTCAAAGATCACACCTACTTAATTAAGATTATTTATTTACTTAATGTTTAAGAAAAAAGAAGTAAGTCAAATAATGTTAAAACTTATTTTTGGTGTTATTCACTGTTCCTATGCCCACAGGTTTGAGACATCAATAGGGCAATCCATCCAAATCGATCACCACAAAAGCACTTCATGTTGCCAAGGATCCACAAAAGAAGGCAGCAGTGTTGCCCCAAACCCTCTGGTTCTGAAGACTAAATCATTAATTATGGAAATGCAATAACTTGTCCTCTGCAGAGACAGGACCTCAGCAAGAGGTGATCTCTGTGGACCATCATTCAGAGGCTGTGTTTTGTTCCTGAAAGCCAGTGATGAGGTGACAAGGTGACCATGGTCACTCCAGACAAGGACCCTTCTGGCCCATCATTCTGGGCCCAGCCATGGGCCAGAGGTGGACAGCAAGGGAAGGGCAGGAGCAGCACAAGTGTGACATGATCCTTTTGTCCCTAATATTCTCCCAACCTCACCTTATGTTCAGCTCAGGGGTTTCCAGAGCCTGCTGCACTTTGTCATTCAGTAATCAAAGGGCCTCTCCTCCAGGCACTTTGCCATCTTCCCTTTGAACTCTTGAAACACCATCCAAACACCACCCTTCGGAAAAGACTTCCTGAGGTCCTAAGCTCCACCTCTGCTTCCATGGAGCACCACCTCCTTTTGTCCTGACCTTACTTGTTTTCCTCCCTATAGTTCTGTAGCAGTCAAGGAGAGGTCACCCCGTTCCCTGTATGAAATTCCAACATCTCTCTTCATGAAGACCATCTCTGTTTGACAAAGGGTGGCCAGCTCCCCAGGCATAGTGACAATAAAGTACTCCAGCCCAGAACAAACTTTTGCCCTTTAACAGAGGGGCGCTAGGATGGGTGGATGGATTGCCCAAGAGATGGAGGCAAATGGCCATGCCAGGGAGCAGCTTGGTGGCAGGTGAGGTGGCCTAGCTCTGGGTCCATGAGCAGATGAGGCATCCAGCAGGCACATGAGGAACAGCCCAGGGCAGGGAATGGGGTGCGTGGGGATCCCAGGAGCCAGGCAACGAGTGCACTTGGGGCCCTGGCAGCCAACAGCAAAGGCCAGACACTGCTTTAGGGGTTTTTGGCTTGTTTCCCACCTGCAAGAGGAAGGAGGCTGTGACAGGAAAGTAGGAATTAATCTCCTGGCTCAATCTCAAAGTCCAGTCTGTTCAGCAATTCTGATGCAGACTAGTGTTGGATGCTTCCCAGGGTATAGAAAAACCTGTGTTTTTCATCCCAACACCAGGAATTAAACACTGGCTTCCAGGAGGCCATTCAAGAGTTTTTTCAACTTTATTCTCATTTGGTTTAGCAACAACAATAGTGACACTGGGTATTCCTGGTCGCACCCACTCCCCTTTGGGAACGGGAGGCAATAGGGAAGCGGAACTGGAAACGATTCCTGCGGCTAAAATCTGCAGAACAGAGGTGAACTGTTGACTGAGCCAACACAGACTCGTACAGATATCTGAGAGTGTTCTGGGCAGGAAAACTCTTCATCTGGGAAACAGGAAGACCCCCCAAAAGGCATTAGCAAACCTTTTTTAACTTCCTGATCACATAGCTGTGTTTACACCACCCGCGTTATTTACTGGCCATGTGCTTGACAAGCACTTACCATGAGGAATACTAATTCAAGGTGGCAGTAAATTTCAGGAAGACAAGCAATTTTTAATCAACATTTTTTCAATTAATACTATTTCCAGCCTTACCTAAACACGAGGATCTGCTTATATGCAGACTTGTATGGTAAATAATTTAGGTTCTCCACACATTTGTTTTAAATATATGAGAGAAATATTTTTGTTTAATTTTCTACTAAATCCAAGTTATATTTTCATAAGCTAATGAATATCATACCTTTATATACTTGCTGGTTCTCTGATTTCTGTGTCAGAATATCTTTATATGAGGTCTGAAGGGAATAATATCACTTGCTTTGACCCTGCAGGCAGTGGCCAAAGAAATGTATAGTGAGAATAAAGCCAATTAGGTATTAAGATGGCCTCTCCTGTTCTTCCACAAATATTTTTATATCCATACCAAATACTTACTTTTGCACTCTGAAGTAAGTTGAAGCTGCACTCATTGTTTTTCGCAGCTTCCCAAAAGTGAGCGACACAGCAGCTGGGGCTGGCTCCAGTTTGGGGGAGCAGGAGGTTAATTTGTCAGTCAAACAGCCAGGGTTACAGAGATTCTGGAAGCGTGGATCAAATCCCTGTCCACGGCGCATCATCACCTCAAACTGAGATCATCAGATGGAATAGATTGATGAGGGCACAGCAAAATCAATCCCCTGTATGCCATAAAAACCTATCAGCACGTGCGAGGACACGTGTGATGTGGTATTTACAAAATTGCATTTACGCATGACAGTGGATTCCTCTGTTTATGTAATCATTGTATTGGCATTCACTACAACCTGCTTGCAGGAGCATATTTTGAATTTTCAAAGCATGGCTAAGCTGGCAGGTGCTGTGTGAGTCAACATCGAACTGCAAAATTGCATGTGAGTGATGTCCTATCACACGTGAATATCAGTGCTACACAAGGACATGAAAGAAACATTCACAAGGTTTAAGTTAAGTATACTTTAAAATTAATTATGGCAATGATCTCAAACTGGAGGCAATCACAGCTGATGACTTTGTGTACAAAAAGTTCAAAGCATAACCCTGAGTTTTAACTGCTGGAGATGCCTTTTTGCTTCTTTTGCAATCAGATTTTCAAATTCTCAGCAAGTCCCTAATGCTTTGTTGTTGCTGATTATGTGAAAAAAAATTTTTTTTTATCCCCTATAATAAAAAAGCAAAGTGTCTGCTAAGGAGAGGGTTGATGAGCTGTAAAGGTTTACACACGTCCGGGCTTTTGCTGGCTGATACAATGCATCCTTGCCATACAGAAGGACACCAGGTCAGTGCCTCACACTCTGCCAAACTGAGACACCCAAGAAGAAATCCAGCAGCCACCAAGGTGGTTAATCAACAAAACTGTCTTTGGTGCTCAAGCTCTGCGCCCTCAGGTCCTTCCTTGGGCCGTCACTGTCCTTTTCTGAAAATACAGGAAATGTTCCTGGGAGCAAATGGCAGCACTCAGGCTGGGTATGGGTGAGCCAGGCTGCAGGTCACCGTATTTGACCTGGGAAAAAAGGGAAATTTCCTCTGCTGTTGGAACTGGTTCAGCTCCACTGAGCTCATTAGGAGGATTTGTGTTTGCATCAGCTGCACATCTGTCTCCCAGCTTGCTTTGCTTACTCCTTCCATGGATGAAGGGGTCTGAAAAAGAGCCCTGGAATGTCACTCTAAGAGACTGTTTTGATGCAGGGACGGGCAGGGCAGAGTCACTGGCGTGTGACAAACCAGGCGTAACAACAACAGTATCGACGCACATCGGGCCAGCTTTCAGCACCCCTGGGCCACCACAGCCTGGGCAGCACCAGCCCCACTGGGAGTGTGATGGGAAACAACAGGCTGGCAGCTCACAAAGAGAGACAAGGCTGACCTTGCTGTGCCTTATCCGAGTCTCTCTCTTCTGAGGATGTCACATGTACAAATCCAAGATGCTGAATTTTATGGAAAGTGGGAACTTTGCAGTTGGACTCTACAGAAATGCAATTAATTTGTCAGTGTAAATTAGCTTCATTTTATTTATCCATGAAACATCAGGCTAATGCAAGTCCCGTGATTTTGCTACCTAGAGTTGCTTTCTGGTTACCTCGGTGGATACATCCTCTGTTATGTTTCCTCTGAGTTTTCCCTGCTCTCTTTTCCCTTTTCCCATGTCTTGCACAATGTGCTGGCTATCAGCATTTAGTGAGCTACAAAGAAACAAAAGGGTAAACTTTTCCCATGAGAATTAAACCAAAACGCAGCAGAACGTTGTTTAGCAACTTTATGAAGAGCAAGGGAAGCCAGCAGGGCTCCTGAAACACCTCCATAGCAGTGTTTCAGTAAGTTTTGTAACTAAAACAAGGCTTAATGCTTTACTGCATTGTGGCAACGGGCCGCGATGGTTAGATGAGAGATCTCTGGAGACAGGGTTGCTCATGGAACACATGGTTTATTTGCAAGGGTTGTGGGTGACAGAGCTTGCCATCAGCTGCCAGCCCAGCTGATGGCGTGGTTCCAAGAGGGAGAATTTCCTGTTACAGTAAGTTTTATCCCATTCTGTGCTGAATATTCTATTTACAGTGACCAACCGGTGCGAGACACAAATCCTACAGAATTTACATATAGCCTGTGAGAACTACTAGATTTTAATAAGGCACTACCTTTTAAGCCTTAATGCTAATCTCTAAAATCCCCTCTTCCTGCCTTCTCAGCAGGCCCCTTCCCACATGGTCAGAGGTATTGCCCAATATCCTGTCTTCTGGTCCGGCATACCTCACATTTCAAAAACTACTGTCATTACTATTTCACTTACAGGCTTGATGTTTTCAGAACCTATTGCTAAGTAATCATATTTATAAGATTTCCCTGTATCAGCTTCCCCAACAATGCACGTGAAATAATGTTGCAGACTCAGGGCAGAGATATTTTCCTCTCAGTTATGTGGCCATACATGCACTCTACACAGCCACCTCCAGGCTGCTCAGGTGAAGGCTTCCAGCCATGGCCAAAACCACACTTTGAAACCAAATGTGGAGCCATAAGAACAAGAAAAATGAACTCCCACTGATGAAGCAACAGTGGCAAAATAAGCCATCAGCACGTGCAGAACTGACATTGGCAATAGAGTCTTTTTCTGTATTAATCACATTGATTGGGGGATTTTTGTCTCTCTAGGAAGAAGAAAAGTTTTACCATTTCAGGTGCTGTCACTACTGTAATCTTTGCTGACAAACTCCTACCAATAAAAACATCTATACAGCAGCCTTCGTTCACTCCTGAGTCCGCATCTTAAGATGTGGATGCAAATATTCTGTTTGAATTAACTGAAAACACATGGTCTTTCTGCTCCCAGCAGTATTAAACAGCTCCCCACACATCCTCTTATTTATAATAATTTACGCCCAGCTTTAAATATGTTTTCCCAGCTGCTAAGGCAAACCTTATTCACACTTAAGACAATGCAGATTTAAAATCTGTATCAATCTGATAATATTCATTCATTCATCTTGAAAGCACAAGTTGAGCCACGATCACAGAAGCAAGTACACTTGTTTATCACCACCGTGGTTATTTGTAACCCTGTGGTTGCTTGAAAAAGGGAAGATTCTTTTAAGTAAAGTCTTTTAGCACTCACTAAGATGTATGTAGTTGTAGATAGCACATTTTCAACAACTACAGCCATGTATTCTCAATAATGACTGTAACAGTGAAACTGTTTTTCATGTTATTACTGATGTGATAATTGGTTTGAATATTGCAAAGTATGGGACATGAGAACGTGTGGTTGTTACATTTTGAAAAGCTCTCCATGCTGTTACCGTAACACAGAGGAAGTCATAATTAAAGTAATTTGTAAAGAGGGTATTACATTAGTGGTGCCACACAAACCAAACAAGGCAAACAACTGGTTGAATGTGTTCTCAATATCCATCACATATTTTGTGCAATTAAAGTGATACCTCTGTAGCTGCCAGTTAAAAAACCCTTAACCAGCTCTTGTAGTTGTGTTCAGTAATATAACCAGAGGAAAGAGCTGGATTTAATTCCATGTGAGAATGGTGAGCAAGGAGAATTATAACAAATTTCCCTTTTTTTTTTTTTTTTAATAAACAGCCATTGGGGGAGACAGGATCAGAATAAGAGTAGCACAACACTTAATTTAGCACTGAGATTTATAACAATCTTAATGGTAAGGTGAAGACTTTAAACAAAAGAGCCAACTTCACCCATGCTGTACCTCCAGAGGTGCCATGAAGACATTGAGCTACTTCACAAAGTAGAAAGAACAAAGTAGAAAGAACAAAGCCTGCTGCCTTTGTTTCTCAAGAGTCACATCTAGGAGACTTTGAGCTGAAGGGATCTGTATTTGCATTTTCAGGAGACAAGGCAAGACCTTCAGCTAGCACAAAAAAGGCAGCATTGCCAGCTTCCATCTGTTCACCTTGGATGTTGCATGTCCAGCCCACTCAGGCTCAGGATATGCTTCCAGGTGACACCCTGCTTCCTGTTTGAGTTTTGAGGTTGCTTTGATATAGGATTTTTCCTTCCAATAGTAATTTGCTCCCCTTAGTACTGAAGCTGGAGCTCACAAGCTTTGCCAGCAGATGTATTGCAGATTGTACGGCAGATCCCAGCCAGTGAGGGGTGGCAAGTGTTCAGCACAGATGGCACTGCCAGGCTGCCTTGCTGCTGTTTTTGGTTTTTTGGTTTTTGGTTTTTTTTTCCAAAACCCTCAAATGACAAGGTGAGGACTAACCAAAACCCAGTTCTGTTGTAGTGGTGGGTTGGAAGAGTGAGTCACTTCAACCTGACTGCAGTGGGGGAGCAAGACTGCGGCACAAGCCACATCCTTGTCTGCATCCAGATGAGTCTTTGGAGAGTTGTCCCAGGCCATGTGCAAACACAGCTTCCTCATGAGGGGAAGCAGAGGGGCAGACACTGATCTCTCTGGTGACTGGTGACAGGACCTGAGGAAATGGCCTGAAGCTGTGCCCAGGGAGGTTTAGATTGGATATCAGGAAAAGGTTCTTCACCCAGAGGGTGGCTGGGCACTGGAACAGGCTCCCCAGGGCAGTGGTCACAGCAGCAAGCCTGACAAAGTTTAAGAAGCATTTGGGCAATGTTCTCAGGGACATGGCGTGACTCTTGGGGCTGTCCTGTGCAGGGCCAGAGCTGGACTTAATGGTCCTTGTGTGTCCTTCCAACTCAGGACATTCCATAATTCTAGGATGGCACTGTCTATACAACTTGAATTTGCAGTGGCTGCAGGGATGGAGCTGACATGGGAACTCCACCTGACCAAAACCTCTCCTACAGCAACCAGCATGGATGAAATGCACAGCAGCCAAGGGGAGGAAAGGGTTTAAGGGTTCGTAATCTGTGAGGCACTAAATGTACTAGGATGAGAAAAGGAGAATGCCTTAATTGTTGAAAAATGTGATGGCAGAGGGTGCTTCAGGGTCTTTTATTTTCACCACCCATTTCCTAGAGAGGTAAGGTACAGACACAGGACTGGGATGTAGATGGACAATTCCTGCACTTTACAACCCACATAACACTAAAATTACTGTTGCATTTTTCCCACTAAACGAGACAAAGTTTGTAAGAAGAGATTACATCTTTTACTAAAGCAACTGCCCACACAGGAAGAAAATTATCCACCCCTTCGGGTGCATGAGCCCCTTTCCTAGGCAGGAAGAGGACTTTAGAATAAGACTCTTGAAGCACCACACAGCTGCATTTGCCAACAAGTCATGCCCAGCCTGAGGTTTCTGCACAAGGGACTTGCCTGTCTGACCTTTACCATCATTCCAGCTCACAAAACCAGTACTCAAGTGCCTGATTTTTAATAACCCACCACTCCCAGAGGCAATCTGACTACATGTTCTCAATTACTGCTGCAAAGGAAAAGGGACCTCCGTGGTTTTGGGGATTCAGGAAAAGACAGCTCTGCTGCAGCTCCTCAATTAGGTACCCTAAAAGAAGAAACAAGGTGTGCTAATAATATAACCAAACTTGAAGGCCAGACCTGGGAATTTTCCATGCAGATATCCTGGTTTGGTCCTCACGAGACAGCCACTGGCCCACTGAGCACAAGCAGTACGTGTTGGGAAAGGACACCAGAGGCATCACCAGTGCTCTGTGTTTTACTCACGCAGAGAAATGTTATTATGGATTGGTTTCTAAAATGTCTAAAAATGCACCATGCCTCAGTCCTGAGACACTAAACTCAAACTTTAAATGATATTCTGCCTGTACCAATATATTTTAGAAACTGAGCACCTCATGATACTGTGCATAAACTATTCACAACATTCTGACTAAAACCACATTGCTGATAAAAACCTTTTTCCATTTCTTTGAACTTGTAAGGGCTCAGGAATGTTTTATCAGTGCAAGAGGAGCATGGCTGGACAGGCAGAGGATGATGTGACCTCTGTGGTCTTTCTTTGGTCACTGTTTATCTGTGTGGTGGTGGATGTTGTGTTGATATACTGGTCAAAGACAACCGCAGCTGGGAGATTTTAATGGAAAATATTTGAACATCTGAATATTTTACCAGCCTCTCTGGCTTCTATACTGAACCAGGCAGTTTGTGCACTGAGTCAATCCTGTGCTTTCAGCCAAGCACCCAGCACTAACAGAGTTTCATAGGTGAGGGTTTAGAGTCACGTACTCAAAACCTGAAAGTGAGCAAGGAGGGAATGTCCAGTCCAACAGAAGCTTTCTTCTAAATCCTGACTAATGGCAGTTATCTCATGTCTAGTTTGCAGCTCATCTGATATAATTGGGATATTCTCATTGCTCCCATAAGCAATCTAGAATCTGCTCAGCTCCCGCATGTAGCAAGTCCTGTCACAGACAGAGCTGTGGCCCTCAGTGCAGAAGTCCCTCCTTCCCTGCCTTCCGTGCTTCTCCACAAAGGGAGACAGAGAGTGATTTGGTCCAGGTTCTGTGACCACACAAGTATTTTGTGCTGCACTCCCTGCAGCTCTCAGCATCTTCCATCAGTTCAGGGCCGTGGCAGGAGCAGACACTATGGGGTCACGCTGACCTGACGGACACAAAGGAGTGAAGGAACTTGACCTGCCTCTTACATCTGCAATGCAAATGCTCCTTGCTTGATGTGTAATGGAAAGTGGAGCCTGTTCCTCTTGCTGTTGCTGTGATCAGCACGAGAAAAATATTAGATAGAGCACAGAGCAAAATATGAGGAAGACGATATGGGATACAGATAATCACACCTCGCATGTGATGCGAGCAGACTGTGCCAGTCCACACTGCCTGCAAGGACAGGCTGCCGAGACATCTAGGAAAACATTATCTACTCCATGGCAATAAGCAGCGTTTTGTTCCACTTTATTTTTAGCTCGGTTCCTCCTCTTCCTCCACACATATGAGCCCTCCAGCTCAAGGCAAAGGTCCAAGAACAATAGCGTTTCAAGCCAAGGACTAACCTCACAATCAGAAAACCAGAGCCTAGATATGACAGGCTGCCTTATTTACTAACACAGAGCACACAAACCCAACCCAAACCAAAATAACCTACTTCAATATTTTTGCTTCATACAGCAAAGAAAAAGAGTCTCCCTTGCACTCAGCTCTGATGTGCTGCCATGAGGAATACCCTGAGAAGTCAGACAAAATTTATTTAGAACACTGAAACCCTTGTGTCTATGTTCTTGCCATAAATTCGAACCTCAAATGGAAATGTGATTTGAATTTAAACACTTAAAGCTGTGGCCTTAACAGTAGGCACTTTTGTATATTCATGCTCCTGCCACTGTCCTCAGTCTCCCGTGGTCTTGAATGACGTGTTGTTTTTAGACAATTGGCTTCTTGTCTGCAGAAGAGCAGTTTGGCCCTATCCCTTCCATTGTCTTTTATGTCCTGCAAGGAAAAGGAGGGAGGAGACAGAAAGAGAGAGACAGATTTCAATCAAAAGCACCACAATGATAAGGGATTAATAAAAGCCTGCTTTGTGATCAGATGAAACCTAACAGCCAGCCTGGATGCCTTATATTTGATAACAAAAATGATCGCTGCTGGGTATCGCCCGTAGAGTCGAGTACCTGCATCACCTGGAGCAGCAGCAGCTCCCAGCAGTGCCTGCTGCTGGTGGGTTTGTGCTCTGGCAGACCCTGCTATGAACGACTCATCTTAAGGACAAGAATTTGTCAAGCTAATTGAGTAATGTAAGGATGGTGTTTAACAGCCACAGTTAACGCTGAAGACACAAAGCTCTTTCCTGAAGGCACACAGCAGAACCAGTGATGAAGAGCAAGACAGGCAAAAGCAGGTCATCTGCTGAGCAGGGTGTTCCAAGTGCTGTGTTGTAACTGCTCCAGCAGGTTTTGAGGGCTCAGTGTTTTAAGGGCCAGACATCCCATGACTGTGGAGGAGCCAAGTGGCACCAGACAAAGAAGAGAGAAGCAAATATGGGACAGACGGACATTGCAAAGTGAACACGGCAGTTTGGGTGCAGGCTTGGGGATGTGTGAACTCAGGCACAGGCAAAGCCCTTGGTACATGTTGCTGTTTCTTGGGGGACCCAAACCAGTCCCCACTGAAGAAGGCAGCAGAAGCACCATCAGTGTGTGAGAAAGGTGCTTTCTCTATGAGAGCAATGATTGTTCTCTATGAGAGCAATCTCCAACATGCTCGGAGATTCCAAAGAGAACAAACAGCCATGGATGCTCACGCTATCCATTGGGAGGATCCACCCAGGTCTCTGGGGAAGTGCAATTCACTCAGTGAACCAAATCCATTGCAATCCCATTCCCACTACTGCAAACAGCTGGTACTGCACCCAAACCAGCCAGTCATCCTTTATCCTACTCTTCACAGAGACAATTCAGGGTTTGAGTTACTGTCACCATGTTCCACTTCTTTTCATTCTTATTTTTACAGCCACGTGTATATTTGATCTGGGCCAGTCCCAGGAAGCCACAGAAGGGAAGGAATACCTCTTAAGCAACTGGGACCTCTTTGCCAGCTTTGATTTCCCTTTATGCCCAGGGGAAGGGGAAAAGGGGCACATCCCTGTGTCACTTTTTTGTTGCCACAATGAAACACACAGAGGTGCTGTGTAGATATCATAGGTAAACATGGGGTTGTTACACCGAGAAATAAACCAGCAACAGGAATAACAACTACGTCATGCTTTTTGTTGGCTACTCCTCAGCCTCTCACATGGTTTGCTGGGAGGAATACCTGCCCTTGCCAACTCTGTCCTTGTCAGGACACTTGCTGGTGACAAGCCTGTCTGTCACCACTTCCCTCTGATAGAGATAGTTCTGTCCCAAAGTATTCTCTGAAGTTGAAATCGGGTCTCTTCCAGGCACCCACCTATGGCATAATTCTTAAAATCTGTAACAAAAAAAGCAGCACCCACTGCATGTGCACAGGAAGCCTTCTACATCTATAAGGCATTGCCCATCTCACGTGCACCCCCAGCATGCCAGGTTCACCACACACAAAATGAAGAGGCATTCTTGTTTTGGAAGCCAAGATTTCCAGGAATCTGTCAGGTTACCAGGAAATATTGGAGGATGTAAGATTATTGATAGAAGTCATAACCCAAAGCATCTGAGCTGCCTGAAAGAGGCTTGACACCTCACGAACTCTATGTCAGGTGCAAACAACACACAAACCAGATCACACAACTGGGAAATCAGTGCAGGCTCAGAAAGTACTAACAGAAACACCAACACCCTAAATCCATGTTGGCCCTGGTAATTCACAGTGTCTAGGGATGTTGAGCACAGAGATTGTTTTCTCTCACCTGGCTTAGTTATCCCAGCAACGTCAGACACTCTGCACTGATGAAAACTTCCCATTGGTTTCAGCCTTTCCCCATAACCCTTCTAAACACCCCTCTCAGTCACTCCTGTTGTTCAGTTTCATTGAGTCATAGAATGGTTTGGATCGGAAGGAACCTTAAAAACATCTCGTTTCAACCCCCCTGTGATGGGCAGGAACACCTTTCACTAGCCCAGGTTGCTCAGAGCTCCATCCAACCTGGCCTTGAACACTTCCACAGACAGGGTATCATCAACTTCTCTGGGCAATCTGTTTCCATGATCTCTCCCATCCCCTTCCCTTTGGAGCAGAGAAAAGCCCCACCTGCCTAAATCAGCCCTTGCCATCACTTACTTTTGTGAGCCTTGATACAGCCAGGACCCACCTCAGATGTGCACAGAAATGTCCTTGGGCAGGTATGGGTGACACAGTGGTTAACACAGCAGTTTTTCACAGCAATGGCTCATATCCCATCAGCTGTGATTCCCAGACTCCCCAGCCCATCCCAGAGTGGTGCCCATTTTCTCTTTAGACATCTTCACCTCCTACCTCTGGGAGATGAAATAGAAGAACCAACACTGATTCTTCAGTCGGGCTGAATTTGCTGAACATCGAGTAAAATACAATGCAGTGGATCTAAAAGGCTCCCGAGAATGGCTGCAGTGCTGACCAGTGTGGGTTTGTCAGAATTCCATTTGCAGCTGTCCCATGGTCAGTGAGTAATCCACACTTGCAGACTCTTGCCTGAGTGTGTTGAACAGATCCCTCATGACCACTGTGCTTTGAACATTTTTTGCCGGATAATTTGGCCAGATCCAACACTATGGAAGATGACAGCGTATATTTCACCTAGCTCAGGACATCACAGAGGAGTGCTGGCAATTTCTTGCATGGAAGCACAGTCACATTTTCCATCCCATGTCAGGTGCACACTGCTCTTAGCAGCAGCTCAGCTCTGGAATGAGGAGAAACAGGGATATCCTGGTTCCACAGCCCCAGCCCTCAAACAGCCTGGCAGGACTCTTTACAAATGACACCACAGATGTTTTACCAGGCTTCTGTTCACCATCTGCTCCAAGTGACACCACCAGTTTTCCTCACGAAAGGTCAGACCCGGCGTCAGTGGGAAGACGAATGCGGCTCTCGTGTGCTTAGCTACAGCTGCGCTGTGCCTGGTGACGGGGTGTGCACAGCGGCCACAGCAGCCTGGCCCCTCCTCATGGAAATCAGCCATCTGCCCAAGGCAGCCCGGCAGAGCCAAGGAGCCCCGGGCAACGCCGGGAAATAAAGGCACGAGCCCTTGTCCAGCAGGAGGGTCACAGCTTTGTGCCACCCTCTCTATGTCAGCCTTGGCTCCTTGAAGGCTTTGAAGGTGTGTCATCTGCTGGGCTGGTGCACAGGTACCTGTCAGGGTGGTCGTTCCCTATGGGAAACAGAGATGCAGTTTTCCAAGTTTGTGTTAATCGCAGTCTGAGTTCCGGGAGACAGTGAACACCTTGAGTTATACAGAATCAAGCACTGCCAAACAAGATGTGGTCACACCTTCAGACCAAATCCCAGGATTTACCCTGACACTCACTTGCCTTCTCACATGAGGTGCTTTAACTGTGTCGGTGCAAATAAACCCGTTTGATTGCAGGATGATGTACAGTGTCAGCATATCCTGTCATTAAGGCTACATTCCAACCTCATCTATAACCATTCACTTCACTGGTTCTTGAGCGTTGACAAAAAAGTTCTTCTCAGACAGCAATTTCTTATATTTGACTTCTATTTAGACCCATAAGGTTTTTTTTTAAACTTAAAAGAGGCTGAAGAAGCATTTCTTTCTATATACAGAATTAGTGAGCCCTGAGCATTAGGTTCTGCTCACTGCAGGATGTGCAATATGGTTAAGTCATGATATCACAATTTATAATACTTTTATACAGCTCATACATTTAAAACAAGAGCAACAGAAATATAAAAGCAGCCTGAAGTTACTTTTGAGGAACGAGTGCAAGGGAATTTTGACTAACAGAGATCCCAGGGGTGGGGCGTGCAGGGACTATCAGACAAGTAGTGCCTGCAGGAGCCACCATCACCCAGTCCTTGCTATCCCACGAGCTACAAGGAGCTCAACAAGCTTTCACTTTGCCTTTCACTCACAACTTCCAAGAAAGTTTTCAAGAGTCTTTGCAGTTCAGCTGAGAAGTGAACAGGGAATGCCTAGAAGCAGCTCAGGCATCTGGGCATATTTATTGATCTGTCACTGTGAACACACCTCATTTACAGCTTCTTTCAAAACCAAGACAGCCAGCAGCTCCCAGCACAACACATTTTCTTCTGCTCTTCAAAAGCATTTTGCTTGACAACAAATTCCAAAGCAATTTGTATATCTCAAAGGAGACATACAAGTGGGCTTCAGGAAGAATGGCAGTGAGGATGATTGGAAGAAATCTAAGGAATATCTGAATATGCCAGCATGAGGATCCCCACCCACTTAAAGAAAAAGCAAATTAAAGCCTTCCAAACTTAGGAAGATAAGACCCTTTGTACATAACTATGTCTTTAGTGGGGACTTTGGGTGAAGGGCACCATAGAATCCTGTCTCTGTTATTCTTATAACATTTGCTGTTGAACAGTGCCCAGGTTATTTCTCAAGGACTGAGACTGCTGTGGAGCCTTTCGTGCCAAGAGAAGCAAGATCTCAAGCCTAAGGATACCTACCTAGATGTTTCAAGACATTCTTTACTTCTGTGTTTGAGAGGATTAGTATATAGATATAGATATAGAGATAGAGATAGAGATAGAGATAGAGATAGAGATAGAGATAGAGATAGATAGATAGATAGATAGATATAGATGATATAGATGATATAGATATAGATATAGATATAGATATAGATAGATAGATAGATAGATATAGATATAGATATAGATATAGATATAGATATAGATATAGATATAGATATAGATATAGATATAGATATAGATATAGATGCCTGGTTTATAGATATATATAAACCTACCACTGTCAGGTTTTCTGAGACCCCAATAATCTTTAAAGTATTGCAATTGTATGGCTTTATATTCTCATTTTATATTTCAGTATCTAAGGAGCAGAGAGACCAGATCCATGTCCACAGGGTATTTTTTGGCATCCATCTCCCTTCAAAGGAAAGTGGAGGATGAAGGCTACTAAAGCTAGGAGTTAGCAGGGAAGATCTGTCTAGATAAACTTCAAGAAACAGAGCAAGCCCAACATAAAACAATGCCAAATAATGTTGTCAGTGATGTTTCAGTCTGTACATTTTCCCAGCTCTGGAACTGGTTGGGGATTTACTACCTCACTTTGGGAGATGGACTACACAGCTCAAATGAAGCAGTAATGGAGCATTAACAGAATTAGTGCACTGAAAGTGCTTTGTAGGCTGGAGTCGGACATTTTCATCCAGGAAGATGGGATCACTTTCCTGCAGTAATTAGTGGAGCAGCTGACATTAACTCCGTAAGTGACCTGTTTGTTGCCACCACTGTGAATCAAAATCAGATTAGCAGCCCCCCTACAGGTGTGGCTGCAGTGTGGAGGTTAAAAGCACACAAAATGCTCTGCTGATTCAGAGCGAACCAAACTGCATCAAAAGGATTACACACCATTTGGATCAGCTGCACACAGAGAGGATTTGGGAAAGATCCTATAGCCCCAAGAAAGGGAGGTGAAGTGTCAATGCAAGAAACAGTTCTTGCTAAGCACAGAAATATTTATTCCCAATCCATCACAAAATTTGCAGTTGTCCCAGGTTACACATATGTGCTGTGTCCAAAAGCAACAGATGAAAACAAATAAAAAACCAATGTCTCAAATAAACAAAAACCTAGAAACCTCCAATGTAGTGAAGGGGTCACTGTAAAAGCACATTTTGGGCGAAGATGAGAAGAACTGGCATCTCTCAAATTATATGTCTTGCAGTATTTGCTTGTTTGAAGTGATGGCCCCTATAATTCCAATTTTATTATAAAATATAAAGTTTTAGCCTTCACGGTTGCAGAACAAAGCTTGAAAATGTGACCCAAATACAGTCAAAGGACTTCTTAAAAACCCAGACAAAATAAAAAGGGTTCTAATCTCTTAAAAACAGTCTCATGATTCCTGAGCTACTCTCAAAATGCTGTGAGGGCTTAGCAAAATTTATAACACTTCACTTGTTTCAATTCTGTTGTCAGGCATAAAATCCAAAGCACAGTGAAAAAAATAGTTTAAAACCCACAAGAATTAAGAAATCAAGAAACATCTTCTGGACCTGCATCCTTTAACTTTGTTCATTACTCCATCACAACTGAGTCAACCAAAAAAAAAAAAAAAAGAGGAAAAATGAACCCAGGAAAACAATACGCAATTTTTAAGGCAGGTCAGTACTCGAGGCCAGCTGAGGGCATGAACACAGGAACAGGTCAGGAAAGAGAGACCTCCTGGAGCAGAGACACCAGTGTCAGCACACAGCAGAACCCAGTGCAAGACCCGCAGGACAGAGCCTCTTGTAACTGTGGAAGGAATAAAAGACAGGAAGCAAACCGACATGGAACGGAACAGCAGAGGGAAACAGGACTCCAGTTGGGAGAAAATGAACAGAAAACTGAATAGCTGCAAGGTTAAAAAAAAATTTAAAAATAGAAAAAGCATCTCTGACTGAACCAGATGGGAACTTTCACTTTGCACAGGCTTCTGATCATATAATTAGAAGAATATGTATTGACCATAATGGATTTTCCATAAATGTTAAGTGTCTCTGCAGAAGCTCTGTTGTTTCAAGCACACAGATATGAAAATGTGTTTCTCTGAGTTCAGACTTGTCAGATGATTTCTGGATAATTAAGGATATGCACTGCCACAGAGAGGAATACAATTTCCTTATATTTTCTAGTGTAAGGAAAAACTGGATAACAGGCCAGCTGTAGACAGACTTAAGCCACATTAAACTGTGCCAAGCATACTGAGCTATTCAGAGTGCACAGATAAACTGACACGGTTATTAGAAATAAAGTTCTTACACACATACACACACACCTTGGATCAGAGGATGTAGCAAACAGCTATTTAAAAATATTCATGTGATCCTATTCCACCTTACAAAATCAGATTGCTGCCAAAGGACAGACTGTGACCAAAGTTACCCCTCCTTCCCCAGACCTGACCTATAAATGGCACTGTTTAAAGTAACCACAGGCACTACTGCTCCTAATCTACCTTTAAGATGAAAGAAGTGCAGCAAACACCTTAAGTCTGAAAGAAAACATCCTGATAAAGGTTTTGCTGCTGACCTGCAGCTGAAAAAGTGCTGAAGCACAGCCAGGATTGCTCATAGCAATAGGTACCATGGCTCACCCTGCAGCAGTGAGGCAGAGGGATGTGCCTACTGGAAGAGAACAGGCTTTTTTGTGCTCATTAAGAGTTAACACTGCTGACAAGAACAAAAAGGCAAATAGCATTTGGTGTCGTGGCTGTCAGCTACTGTGCAGATTTTGTCTCAGAAGCAAGTCAATGACAGTATTCTGCCACTGCTTCAGACCAGGAAAGGAGACATTTAGGTCTCCTATTTCAGTATGTGTTTCATTGGAAGAGAGGACAAGCAAGACACACTGGGAAGTGCTGACTCAAATGCTATCAGCTATCATCATCTTGCTGTGCCCACGTTTGCTCGAGTGGAAATTTTGGGGGCCCTGGTAGGTTGCAGACCAGTTGACCACTATCAGTGGTCTAGAAATGCTAACCAAGCTGGATCTCTTCCTCTCTCTCTCTCCTTTTTTTCGTTTGTTGTTGTTTTGTTTTGTTTTGTTTTTAACACATGCAAAACTTTCACCCTTGAGCCTTCAGTCAGTGAGCAGTGGAAGGAAGAGACAGAGTTAGTTTCTAGGTAACAGTGCTATTGAAATCCACCCCAGTGCTGGGGTTGACCCATTTGGGAGCTGGCCAGAGGAGCAGAAATGAACAGAGGCGAGAAGCTGCTGGTACATGGGGCTGTCACACGCTGCTGTCATCCCCTGTAGCACTCCTCTTCACACCCTCATTTGGGTCCAATGGGTCCAAATCCTGCTGCTGGTTCATCAGCAGGCAAGGTCTGGCTTAGGAAGCCTGACAAGAGGGGTTATTCAGCCAAGGCCAAATGCTAAGCTTGGTATTAGTTACAGTTATTCTGGCTGTGCATTTCTCCCCGGGTTCTGCCTTGTGTTGAGTCTCTCCTGTTCTGCAGGGGGAAAGACACCACTCCCCTCAAAAAAAAGGAAGGGAATAAGTGAAGCCAGAGCTCACTGTGCATAGCTTTTGACATTCACTATCTTAATGCAAATAACTTCAAAGTAGAAAAGTCTTTAAAGATGAAAAAAGACTTTCATAGAGTCTCCAGGCAAAAGCATTGCCAAGTACCATGGTCCCAAAACTGTTAAATTCTGCGGTGCCTCATAACCCTTGAGGAGCTGATCATCATCTGGTAATGGTTCTCCCCACATTTATAGTGTCAGAAATTACACACTTCCCCAGCACACTTTCTACAGAATAAGTCATGGCTGTAATTGCCACATATACAAGATGTGACTGTAAATAAGAGAAACCAATGGCTAAGACACTCTAAAGAGAGCATAAAAGTCACACTGGTAAGAAGTTCTCCCCCCCTACACACACACACAGAACATGATACTGAAGTGTGGGAAAGCAGGAGATTTGGGCTGCTTCTAACCACTGAAGAAAAAAATGTCCACTTATTTTCTGGGGAAGCAAGATCAGACACGTGGGTAGGGTGGCTGCGTTATCAGTTACTGATCAGCAACATCTTCCTCTAACACAAGGTGCACACAAAATTAGGGCAATGTTAAGACCATTTGTTCTAAGTGCTGAAATAATCAACTTCAAGCAGAGTGCTTATGTCTGAAAAACAGCTACTGAACGCGCTCAGTTCTGTATCTCAGAAAACAAAAAGTCATGAGGAGCATTAATACTTCTAAAGCTAGCAAGTAAGAGTGCCATTTATATCCTGATATTAGTGTGTAATATTGGCACTTTCACATAAAACCACTGGCATTTTATATACATAAAATCACACATTTCCATAATTTTCAGCTCAGGTGTTTCTGCATGTGAAAAGTTGACTGGAAACTGGTTTTCCTTCTGCATTTTACTGACAACACAACTACTCAAAGGTGATTCTAAGTTATGGTAATAGCACAGGTTGTTGAAGGCTACCTGTCTCCAAAGCCCTTAATGAACAATTTGCTGCTGTGTTCAGACTTACACTGATGGATTTTTTTTTATGTAATATGCTTTAAGAAAACCACACAATTCAGACCCCAAGCTATCAGTGTACATAGCTGTGCTGGAGGAAATGAGGAAAAAGCAAAATATAGCAGCTATAAATCTGTTTCTGTGATCTTACAGTACAAAATTGTTTCACTTTAATTTAAAATAGCAATACATAAAATCACAGAATCATAGTCCAACTCTGTGCCTGCACAGGGCACCCCCAAGAATTACATCATGTGCCACACAATGGAAACTGAAGGAGAGAATCATTACGAAGAAGATGAACTAGAATAACCCAGGGAGAAGAAAAAAAGTCTTTCATCTATAAAGTGGTTTTCAGAATGAGGCTCTGTAAGACAGATATCCTTGTGCTAAGTGTCATGCAATGGAATGCAATGCTTTTTTTGCTTTGCCTTTCATGATTTCTACCTACTATTTACTGAAACAGATGGAGAAGATTGCAAGCTGGTCTGTAAGGACTCTCCACCCCATGCCTCCCTATTTTAGAGGTACAAGCAGAGAAAATAGGAAAAGCTTCCCAGACATCCAAGATGCATTAAGTGGGACATATCTTAATTCATATCAACAACATTCTTGGAGAGGGCAGGAAGGTAATGGCAGGTTTTGAAGGCTGTGATCCTTCACATGCATGGGCTGATGTGACGTTTAGGTATTTTCAGTACATGCAGAAGGAAACACAATTGTTCTCATTACAAAGCCCTCTCTGCCATTGCTTTTTCCACCCAACCATGACAAGAGTCCAGCAGAAGCTACATGGATGTTAGCTAAGCACATCTTCTTTCTCTGTGGCTGCTCAGTACTTGCTTTAGAAGTAACCAAATCTCTTCTCTCTCACTTTTTTGAGTCGGGAAAACAATCAAAAGGAAACATGGAAACGGCTTGTCACCTTTCTGTAGCTCCAGCCCCCGAAATCCAGAGGCCTCCACACACAGCAAGTTACAAAAGAGGGTCAGTCAGCTGATATAAATCTGCTCAGCTGCACTGGCGGGGAGAGGTTTTAAGCCATTGTGCAGCAGCTGATGCTCTGGCAGGGCAGGGTGGGTGATGGCAGTTGAGGAGAGGAGGTGGCGTTCATTTGTCTTCTGTGAGATGGGGGTTTGGTTTCATGTGTGATGCCACTTTGGATCATTAATACTTTCGTCATAAGGCAAAACGGAAGAGGGAAGGGTAGAAGTAGGGTACAGATTAACTCATAGTTTTCCAAAGGCTCATTGTTTGAGAGGCTGGAAATCAGCTTCACATCAGTTCCTGCAATTTTCAGAAAGTCTTAAGCAGATTTGCAAAATTCCTGCAGCACTCACATGTGCTAATTTTTCCATAATTCATAGTAGGGATCTAAATTAATTGGTAATAAATTCATCTCCTGTAAAATAAAATTCTGTGTTGTGTCTTTAAATTGCAAGAAGTCCAGGAATTTTCATTTTGTGGATTTAAATCTGCTGATAATTCTGAAAATTTCTGTTCAGAAAATCTCTCCGCTTTGCCTATAGCTAGTCCTATACAGACAAGGAAAAAAAAAGGCATTTTAGAACAGTCCATCCTCTTCATCAAGATCCAAATCTACTGGTGTGGAAATAAAAAGAGAGAAACCTTAACCTTGCAATGGAGCTGATGGGCACTACAGGAATGGAGGAAGATGAGAGTTTAGGATTGCATACAGAATAAAGCACGAATTCCCAGTGCGTGCCTGCGTCTTCCTCACGGCTCGAAAGCCATTGGATGAGGTGCACAGACATGCTTTTGAATTGCAAAATCCATGTAATCATTTAGGCTGTTTTCCTGCTGTGAAAGGATGGGCAGGAGTGTCTAGACACTGAGAGGCCGAGCCTATTGATGCCGGCGGGATCCGTCCCCCTGGAGCCGCCGGCTCTGCGGAGCTGTGCAGCTGCAGGCTCCGGCTCTCCAGCTGTGCTGCGCCGGACCGGGCTGACAATGCTCCTGCCACAAACAAAGCACAGCTTCCAGATCATGATGAGAACTCAGCTTCTGAGCGGAATCGCCTCTTCAGGTCCCCAGCACAACGCAGCGGATCTTCTTCAAAAGCCTCTCGGGGAGTACATTCAGAAATGTGTGGGAAACAATTAAACTTTAATCGCGTCCCTCTTTGCGCGTGTAGGGGCATATGAAGCAAGGGAGATTCTGCTTCTGAGCACTGTGGGGGAAAGAAACAACGTGGTCCCCAAACACCACTTTGCTGAGAAGACCTGGGGTTGGGGTACCTCTCTTTCCTGTCTCCCAGTCTGCATTAAGGCAGTGGGGGAGCGCCAGAAGTAGGTGTGCTTGGCATGCTCTTGGCTCAGCCTTGCTAAGGGAGGCTGAAGAACCAGAAGGGGCTGACAAGGAGTAGCGAAAGTGGAACATACCATAGTGGCATTTTTGATAACTGAGCAGGTGCCAGCCTCCAGTGATTTGTCATTGAAAGATGAAATTAAGAATCAAAAGGAAGAGGTCTTAGCTTAGCCAAGCTATGCACAACAACTTTTTAATTTGGCTTCCTCAGGTGATTCTGAACAGGTAATGTTTCTTTGGTTAACTCAAACTGAAGCCAAAGAAAAGTTGCATTTGATTACAGCTGAGAGAGAAGCGAAACCATTCAAGAAGAAAGTCAGTGATGAAAAAATGTAGTGAAAGCAGTAAGACTCCTGCACTTGAGTAAATACTTGAAGATCACAGAATATTTATTAGCAGAATTCAGCTAGCGTTTCACAGATTTCAGGCCCCAAGAGCAAGGATTTGCTATTTTTCAAGGGGGTTTATACTTGTGATTGGAAAGTCCTTCAGTACGGATCTCCAGCTCCAGCTGTTAGTTTATTGACTTCAAGTGAGTGTAGAGACAAAGATTTGAATGAAGTGTGGCTGGTTTCTGTTAAAGGCTGCCATTATGAGCTATACAGAGTTTATTCAGCTCTACCATAACCATTGTTGAATCTCTCCCTTCAGAAAAAGGAGAAAATCTTTTCTACTGTGAATGTACATTAATCAAGAAGCCTAAATTGTGCTCGCCATTGATGAATGCCTGCTCTCAGTTGCATTCTTGCACTGTGACCTGCACAAACCCCATTGACACATCAGCTGGGAAATGACTGTCCCCATTGTAACCCTGCACGTGCAGGCACCGTGCATCAGTTTAGCATAAAGGTGCTGGACTGCAGGTGATATCCTTCAGCAGCTGCAGGTGACATCCTTCAGCAGCTGCTGGCCAAATGTCCCACACTTTCAATGAGAAAACATGACTCAGACTTGGGGAATCAATGTTTTAAAGATTTATTTCTGCAATCTTCAGTGATGGAGTGCAGGAGCCTCATCTGCCACCAAATGGAGTTGGTGCTGCTGCCTACAGCAGGAGAGGGGCTGCACCAGCTCTTGCTGGTACAGCAATAAGATGTGATACATCAATATTACAAAGAAAACAAAGATCAGCTGTTTCAACTTATTCCTACTGCTTTACATACACAGTAAGATATTATTCGCTATGTAGAGGGTAATCCCCCTGAAGGACACCACGTTTAAGTGGCAAATTAATTTGCTGCTTACATTCACTGGCTCTTCCAGCTGGCTTAATTCTCATCAGCCACCATAATTTATTAACAGTGAGGTGAGAAAAGACATGAATCAGCTTAATGTGCTATAAGTAGGGCATTGTCATGGCAACAAGATGCGGTCTGTTTTCTACTATTTATGTATGGTTTGTTTTGTGCTCAACCTTGAGACACCGCTTGGAACTACTAGAATTAGAAACATCTTTTTTTTTTCAACTTTTTTTTTCTATTCAGTGTATTTTTCATTAATGACTAAAACAAGCATGTAAAAGATTCCAGAGCATCTCTCCAGGAAAGGAGCTATATGCTCTTGAATGAGTCTTCCTAGAAGCAGAAGCCTTAACTCCGATTTCTCCCAACCATTTTCTCCCATTGTCACACAACCGGGTCCATGGATTAGCTCCCAGTTCATACCAGTCTGAGATTATGAACAGACCTTCCCTGTTCCATGCTCTACTTTTCATTATTACCTGGGGGTAGAGGGAGAATTAGATAATATTACTGAAAAAAGTGAAAGCCTTTGTATTTTCTTAAATGCAATCCATTGTACTTACAACACGAAAAAAAAAATTAGGATGTTACATTTTTACAGACTCATGATGAGGAAATATAAAGCTAAAAATTAAAAATTAACAGTAAAGGATTTTCATTGCCTTCCCAGCTGACTAAATCCCATTGCATGTTGCAAACAATTAATGCTTTTAAATAAAGCCAGTTCTTCATTCATTCATTTTATTTACTACCCTGCTGCATAAACGGAATGGTTGGAATGCTAACAGAGCCCTTTGAAAAGCAATTACCAATATTACTCTTTTATTTGCTTTTTTTTCCTCCACTACCTTAGGAATCTGCTATCAAATAGTTAATGAAAATCAAAACATGTCTAAGATGTGTCAGGAAAAACACAAGAAAAAATTAAATCCCTTTCACAACAAATTTTGCAGGCGTTAAACATTGCTTTGTTCTGAGTAAGAACAATAAAAATTTGAAAAATTGAAAGAATTATTCCCCTTTTCTCCATCCAGTATTCATTAATATATTTTTTTATATGTCTGGGTTTACACTACTCTAGGTATTTCTTTAAATAATATGTAGGGCAACAGGCAACAGGGCAGTACCATAACATACAAGAAAACAGGTTTTTTTAGAAATTCAAGAAAAAATAGTAAATAAAATAATTTTGAACTCAAAAAATTCCATTAAGCTATGAATGCAAATGTTCAATTGAGCACTACTAATTAACTGAGCCCTTGGATAACACAATTCTTGGTGCCATTGGTGGCAGATTTTGCAACCCCCATGTTTATCCAGTGGGAAGTAGTTTGTAACCAGCACAAAAGCTCTGGAATTACTGGAAACTTCTGTGGCTTTCCCCAGCCACTGCTCCAGGCAGCAGAGCCCCCGTGAGGCTCCCTGTCCCTCACAAGTGACACCTCTCAGCAATAATGAATGAGCTGTCAGATATCCAGCTGCTTGTACGACGTGGTCCAGTCCTTCCTGGATACTTTTTCACTGTTCAAGCTACGCTCTTCAAGGCTGCAGTGTCTCATGGACAGCTTACATTTCAGCTGCCTTCTCCTCTCACAGAAGGTGAGTATAGGTAACTGTGAAAAGGAAGGTTGTTTTGAAATCTGGCTTGTGATCTGCTTTCCTTCCACATATGCAAGAAGACAGTCTGAAATGTTTCTGCCCCTTTGACATTTCTGACTGCTCAGAGCCACAGGGCAAACTCAAGTTGGTGAGATCCTGACTGAGTGGGTGGGAATGCTCACCCCTTGCACCAAACACCCACACAGGGAATGCTTTTTTGATGTCAGAGAAGTGTTAACAGCCTCTCAATAAAGTTTTTACCCCAGTGTTACATTGTGTGGTTGTTGTGTCCCAGTTTGCAACAGGTCCTGGGCTACTGCAGGTAGATGGTGCGACTCCTTCATGTCCATCCTGACAGGCATGAGCATTGAATGAGACCTTACATAAAGTAAACCAAACCAAATCGCTGCACTTATGTAACTATCTGATGTTTTCTCCACTCAGAAAACGAAGGATGAACAGCCTCACCCTTCTCAAAGCTCCCTCCTCTCTGTTAAAAATGAAAATTTATTTTAATAACAAAACTTTCTTTACAGTTTTCAGCCTACGCCTGTAGGAAGTAATAACTAACAATGCATTACTAATTTGTTATTTGACCCTAAATTGATCTTTTCACCTGCTTGTGATTCTTGTTATTGAACGGTACAGATGCGAGAATCCATCAGGGAATACAGACTTTGAAAAATGCTTTATCATTTGCCTTAGCTCTGTGTTAGCTAAAACTGAATTTCCACTTTAATAAATATCACTGGTATCACATATCTCTGCCCAGTCCTGACAAGATGTCAGAAGAAGAAAGAAAAAACTCAGGAAGAAGCTTATGGTTCCCAAGATGGGAGGAGGGAGAAGGAAAAGGAGAAGGAGGTACCCAGGCTCAGTTTGACCTTGTAATTGGTGATCTGGAAAACATGAGTTTGGACAGCCATTTGCAGAAAAAAATAAGGAACCACATATCCTAAACCCTCAGAAAACAAATAGGAGGCAGGGGATGCCTTCTGAACACCAGGCCATGCCTCAGGGGAAGGGATTCACCAAGAGGCCTGGAAGCAGAAGTCCTTTAGCCAGCCCAAGGGTGTTTTGAACTCCTCACCTGGTTGCAATATCTGAATTCTAGACAGAAAAAAACTGTGTTTTTTTCAGGACATTGCTTTTGAAATTAGGTGATTAACTGTGCTGTGTGGAGTCAGGGGAGGTCCTTCCCCATTTTGGGAAGTTTGGGCTTCAAACTGGAGACGCTGAATACCATGGGGAGGAGACAGCTCTTCGTCAGTTGGAAGGAATGGCTCTGATTTTACTTTCAGGTAACGACACCAGATGTAGGGGCAGACAACTGAAAAGGAATTAAAGTATAGATGATGAAGAATACAGCTCACAAGGTACTCATGCCATACAATTTAAAAGAGTCAGTAAAATGAGCCCTATTTTTCATAACACATTGCAAAATTCTCCAAGAGTTGTAGTGTGTAGAGAACAACTGATGGGTATTGAATGACTTAGTAAGTAAGATTTNTAATGGCTCTGATTTTGCTTTCAGGTAATGACACCATTATGACTTAGTAATGACTTAGTAAGTAATGAATGACTTAGTAAGTAAGATTTTTAAAAGCTGTAAAAGGACTGCCATGACTGGCAGATGCAAGGAAAACCATGTGGAACCCTATGGAGCCCTCAGGATCACAGAATTTGCCATGTTAACCATTTTGCTTTGCCACAAAAACACTATCTGCTCTGGTGAAGAAATGCTTTTCCTGGTAGTGTGGCACAGAATAGTGAACTATATTTGTTGAGGAAATGTGAAGGATCTTGGCATTTCCATGTTAGAAGAATTGCTGTTTATAAGGTTGGCTCTTGGTCTAAAACCTGTGGTATGAGAAACATGATCAGTTTATTTCTATACAGGGGAGCACATATCTCACACTTAGGCTGGAGTTTCCCAGTATCTTCACACTGAGATAAATTAACTGATTAAAATAAGGCAACACACATGGCTGATGTTCATTAAGTTCACAAAAAAATTAAGGTTGATGTAGACAATTTTTAGGCTTTCCTAAAATATATCTAAGACTGGATGTGCTTTATGTACGTCTCACAATATGGCAAGACCTGAGGTTGCTGCAATGCTGGCACCACTCTGATTTTCAGTTTGTGCCCATTTCCTTGGGGATCAATAAAGATCTGGAGAAGACCAGGTTCAGTAGAGTTGCTTTCTTAGCTTACCTTGTAATGCTTCCCGAGATAACCATCAGGGAGGGAAGTGCAGAAAAAGCTTTTTCCCATCCTATACAATGTCCTGAGCCTTGAAAAACACCTCTGTGCTCCAGAACACCCAGCGCCAGCCTGGGGCCAAGAAAGGGAGAAAAGCCAGAGCTGGAGGAGAAGAGGCAGTGGGTCCTTGGAGGGTGTCCAGCTGCTGGTGAGACCTGTCCTGCAGACCCCTGAGCCTGACGGAGTGACCGCCTTGACCTGACCTCCGTGGCCTTGCTCAGAGCATCACCACGAGTGTCCACACAGCGGAAAACCGCAGGAGAGCCCTGGTTCTCTGCTTTGGAGGGAGAGGCAGCTGGCAAAGCATCTCCTGGCTCTTTACTGTGCACAAGCTCCCAGGGACAGCTTTGAGCCGGGTGCCGAGAAGGAGTGGGGCAGTCGGAAAGCCGGCAGCCCCTGGGTGTGTGCAGGATGGGACCTGGCTCCCATCCCCATCCCCATCGCCATCGCCATCGCCATCGCCATCGCCATCGCCATCGCCATCGCCATCGCCATCGCCATCGCCATCGCCATCGCCATCCCCATCCCCATCCCCGGCCGCACACGGCCCCAGGCACGAGCCCCGGCAGCTCCAGGATTTGAAAATTAAAGTTTGCCATCTAGCGGCAAGCCTCGGGCTTTTGGGAGCAGCCGCGCACCTCCCTCCAGGTTTTTGGGTGATCTGTTTGTGATTTCTGACACAGATAGGATTTCCAGCGCCGTCTGAGCCTGCCCGCCATCCCCGTCTGCCTGTAGAAGTGATGGAAGGAGCTCGGAATGTTGTCGCCGCCGGCTGTGACAGTGTCACAGCCCTGGGGCAGCTCCCTTGGTCATCACACGGTGCAATGGGGATGGTTCCGGATAGCATTAGATCCTGAGTTCAAAAAAACTCCCACAACCAAACACCCAAAAATTTCGCTGGGATGAAACGAAAACAATGCAATGAAATGCAATCAATTCCCTCCATGTTGTTCTCTTGCCTTGGACAGTGGTAATTCTCAGGGGACGGTCTCCTTTGTTTCTTTTGTTTTGTTTTCCTTTTGAATGGCTCTGCACCTGAAAGCGACAGCCTTGCCCTGGTTTGAGTGATGCTCCCACAGAGCTGCCAGGAGCGAGCACCTCTGCAAGAGCAGCATGTGCCCTCCTTGACAGAATCCCTGCAAGCTTCCTCTGAGCAGCACATGTTGCCTGTGTGGGATCCATGAAGGATGTGCCTATAAAATTCATGTGGAGACCACCCCTGGCATCAGCTGTAACACATTTTCATAAGAAAAAGCAACATGAGGCAGCAGGAGTATGGGTAGTTTTCCGAAGAGAAGAAAAGGTCAAGGATCCTTCACAGAGGAAGGCAGCAAAGAATGGCTGTGGCTGAGGACAGGGTCTGGAGGGGGAGCAGAGGGAAGGTCTGGGAGGTGGTGGGCAGTATGGTCTACTCGGGTGACCAAATTCTAATTAAGGAGCTGCAGGATGCCTGCACAATCTCTCCTCTTCCACATACAACACTTCCATTAACAGACCTCCAGGTCGGATTAGCAAATTTTGCTGCATAATCACATTGTTGAGTCATATTTAATTTATGAACCACTATACACACAGTATCATTTTCTCATATTGACGCTGAGCTGATTATTTCCCAATTCATATTTATGCATTTGATATCTCCCTCTGCAGTGTAGCACTTCATACTTGTCATTAGTGAACTTCATCTTGTTGATCTGAGACCATCTCTTCAATTTAGCATTTGGCATTCTGATGCTGCCTGCCAGATTGAGCAAATTTTGTAAGTGTACTCTATATTTATCCTGAAAATCACTAATAAAAATATTGACTAAAATCAGTTCTGAAGATCTCTGCACATCTGCTTGGAATGCTCTCTTGAAATTTCCTTCCAGTTTGACATTGAGTCATTGGCAATAATACTTCGAGAGTTTTTTCATCTATTTGTATACACACTGATAATCATGATTTTGCATAAACTGCATTTTCCTAGCTTATATGTATGAATTCAGGTTATTAGTGCCAAAAGTCTTATTAAATATATTGTCTACTGTTTCTCCCCATCATCAGTATTTAGAATACAGATATTCAGGTCCTGCTACAAAACTGTGCCGCTATGTCGGAAAGAAGTAACTTTAACCCCTTCCTTCAAATTTATTAATTTCATTAAATGAGAATTAAGTCTTCTTCTTTAATGAAGGAACTTATGAGGCATAAGCTATTCAAATTATGTTGAGAGTCCAGAGGAAAAATAATAAAGCTCTGTACCTTTACATTTCACTTTGTGTGCAGTGTCAGCACAATAAAAATATTTGCTGATGATGTAGATGCTCCTTAATACAGCACATAGGACTAAAATGATGCAAGTGCCTATTAATCCTAAGAGAGGATTCCTGGTAAAAGGAGGAAAAAAGGAAAAGTGCTTAATAATCATAACTGTGTCAGTTTTACTGCTAGCACATAATTAGATCAGAAGAAGATGATTTCAAAATGTCCAGAGCATAACTGCTTCTTGCTATTTAGATGATCTGTTTCTGAATAAAAAGCTTCTGTTCATCTTAAATTTTTAAGTGTAAGAATCTTTTCAGGGCCAGAGTGGTGGCAGGAGGCTGCTTCATCCCAGCCTCTGCATTTTGTAGTTTGCAGAGGAAAAGTATCTAGAACAAACAAACAAAAATTATCATGTTTATAAAGGGGTTTGGGTTTTTTTCCCTCCAAGAAATCTCTCACATGTAATGTCTCTTTCTGGCACAGGCTAGAGGATTTTAGGGATGCCACTGATCTGGAACGCAGCATCCGCATGCCAGCCCTCTCAGACAGGTGCTTGGGAAGAGGCCAGGAAAAAAGTTGTCCACAGCCCCACAATGGAAACAAAGAAATTACTCAACAACCTCTTCCCATAAACACATGTATTAAGGGAATGCAATCAAGGATCCACTCTGGTAAATAGCTTGAGGGACAGGGCCAGCAAAGCCTGACCTGTGCTGCCAGGAGTGAGGAGGCAGGAGGGATTTGGGCCTGGCCCTGACTCCAAACAGCCCTGCTGGTCTGGGGGAGGCAGATGGCCACACTGTCTTCCTCTTCCTTTTAAGCTTCCTGCTGGTTTTTCCTGCCGAAGCTGTCCCACTGAGAGCAGCAGAAAATGTCATTTTGTAGGTGCCTGCAAGAGAATAAAAGTGGCCCCATTGCAACACCCCATGAAAGGCGTAACTGCAGACAGAGATGAATCATGCCAGCACCGAGTCAGCTCTCACACAGAGCCCGTGTAGGTGTTATTATGACCGTCACAGGCTTCAAAAGAATCCATTTTACAAAAGCCAGGCTGGCAGTGGTTCCTGTTAGCAGTAGTTTGGGTAACACTGCTCACATCACCTTCTCACATTACACTCTGTTCCTTGAAGGAGGTTTGGCTGTAAACTCCTCCCAACTCCATGCTAATTCCAAAGGATAACATGAGCATCAATTAGGCACTACCATGACTCAGAAAATGAAATATTACCCTTGGTGGGAAGTCAAGACTGCGTGTTTTCCCTTGCCTTCACCAACACACGTTGTCCTACCCACTAGGTGTCCCTGCCAGCCAGGGAAACTGAGCGCCGCAGCCAGGGCTGCATTTGCTTCGTTCCACTTGGCTTCAGCTGAAAACATGAAACGCAAACAACAACCCAGGCAACATGTCTGAAATAACTTCTTCTCCTTTTTCTTTTTTTTTCTTTTTCTTTTTTTTTTTAATCCTCTTTTTTTGAAGCAGCTTCAAAGTCACGCACAATGCACAGGACGGAAAAGGCAGCTCTCCGTTTTGCTCTGCAGTGTAATAGAGAGTTTTTGGCATGAAGGAGAATGGTTTCCCCTCCTGGATAGCAAGCAGGTGATGAGCTACTTTATCCCAAGCACCACCAGCTTAATCCCTCCAGCCTCATCTCTGACTTCTGTAGGAGCCAGACAAATTGTACTGCAACCCCTCACCTCTATTTGCCCATCTTTAGAATAGATCCTGTGCCATTTTGTCTCCTCCACTATGGAGCTGAGAGGTTAAATCAAGGGTGATAATGTTCTTTTGTTTCCCAATTAAAAAAAAAATCAATATTAAAAAAAAATCTGATTACTATCAATGTGTGGATGTTCGAGTCTCACAAAAAAAATCCTATCTCACAAAAAAAATTCCTAATGTGTGGGTAAATAGGGCTAGGTGGATGCAGGTGTTTATAACCTCAGCATGGATTAGGCATAACACACATGTTCAGTGGCTGCCTCTGTAAAGAAGACAGTTTCCAGAGGTCAGCAGAGAATCATGGAAGAAAGTGAAGACATTAAAGGAAACACATATCTGCAGATGTGGCAGCTTCTGCCAGCCCAGGAAGAGTGAGAGGAAGCAGGAGTAAAATCTTGAAGACATGCAGGGAATTTTTTGTTTTGAAAAAGGTTTTATCTCTTTATGATACTGAACTGGGAGAAAGAGGGGCAGAAAAAGGCTATATAAGGTGTAGAAACTCATTCCACATTTTTGTACTTCTCTGTCCTGATCTGTCAGGGAAGGGCAGCAGCATTTCCACATCTCCCGGTGATGCTGCTTTACAAGCATCCTGAAATCCTTAGAAAGGAGAAGGAAAAACACAGCAGAACCGGCTTTTCTGAGCCATCACAGGGGATGATTTCTGCACCAGCAGCCTGGTCCGAAAGCTCTGTGTTTGGGAGCCATCCACGGGGAGCGGGGCCTATTGTGCCCCGCACTGTACAAACAGCCAGGGAGAGCCATCGCTGTCACAAAGGACCTGCTCTCCAAACAGAGACGGCCGAGGAAGAATAGCAGGAGGATTAGAAATCAGTTGACGAGCCCAGAGTTGCACGGTTTGGTGAGGACGCCAGAGAGACAGAAGCCTGGTGTTCTGATTTCCAGCCCAGCAATCTGCTCTTTCTCACGCCCAGCCACCTTTGGCCGCTCTGGTGCTTACAGAGAGTTAATGGCACTAAAGATAATTGCGTGTGGCTTGGTATTTTTAGCTACTAGGAGCTTTACATACAGGCACACACCCGCTGAACTTGGTTGCCCCCAGGGACAGCGTCCCCTCCTGGCCCAAAGACAGCTTGAGGGGTGCTCAGACAGTGACTGGAAGGTGACCTTCACAGCAGAAATGCCATACAAGCAAAGGGACAGGAGGAGGGCACAGCTCTTGCGAAATCCGGCTGTTGAAACACCTTCACATCTTGCAACACAAAGCCAAAAAACTCTTTGTCTTGAGGATTTAAGACTAACCATAGGAAGAACTGTGTTTGTCGCATGTTAATCACCTAGGCAACCGGGAAAGCAGAAGTGAGCTGCACTTTCTAGTGGGCTTTAGAATCTGCCACTTCATTCAAACGCCTTTTTCCGGTACAGCAGAAATACGTGCAGTCCTGCTGCAAAATTGCGTTTTTAAGAAGAAAAATCATACCTATAAACAATCACTTTGGGTTTGTAGCTTTTCCTTTCCCACAGGTGGTGTGTGCCTGCAAGCCCAGGTAGCTGTTTAATGAGCAACATTAGGAGTACAGCCTTCTCCCTCATTTTAATTTCTCCTCCCTGGGATCCTGCCACTGGGGCAGCAAGAATTTGTTAGAGACCAAAAAATGGGCTGGGAACTGCCCTCTCCTTTCCCAATCAGTAGGGAATGGACAAAAGCCTCTCATGCTTCAAAAGGGGTTGTTAAGGATAGGAGGATATATCCCAAAAAAATGAAGTCATGCTGTGCAGGTGCAGATCTGAAGCTTGTGTCACACTGCTGCAACACAGCTATCAGTAAGTGAATAATCCAGCCTGCCACAGGGTCCTGCAGTATTCAAGTCCCAGCTCATACCTTTGTCGTGGGCTGGGTCAAGAAAAAGGCAGGAAGGCTGTCTCTTTGCAAAGAGCAGCAGCAAGGTTGTATTTTTCCTAGTGGGTCATTCAAATCTGAAGTAGTTTATGTGAATAAATGCTAGCATTAGCATCTGCTATTTTATGGAAACATGTACAAAAGCATAGGTTGAAAATTCTGTTGATCTTTTGGCAGAAAATGAGGCCTTCGACGAAAAGAAACCCACAAAAACCCAACAAAACAAAAACCCACAGACAGCTCCTACAATCCTAAAAGAAAAAAAAAGGTTAATTTTAATTTAATTGTTCCTATTCTTGTCCAGATTGCTTTGCTTCTGACAGATTTTGATAGTTTTTTCACAGACTTCTTTACTTCCTAAATGGAAAAAAACATCCTTTCTGGATGGTGCTGTCCTAGAAGAAAAACATGGTTTTGGTAATGTCTTTATTTACATTGTTTCAAAACCTATTTTCCTTGAAAGGAAATGTTTATGAGGTTTGGCTTTTCTCCCTATATTTCCTAGGTAAAGTTACTGGTGCTTTGTTCTGCCTGCCTAAGCCCAACATTAACTCGAAATCTTTAGTATTATTTTATTCAGCAGAAAAAAAAATCTGAGTTTTCTAGCTCATCTACAGCTCCACAGAAGGGGTGTGAAGCCCTGATATTTCATTTGGGCAACATTCAGAAAACTTCCGAACAACTTTGCAAAGTTATAAATAATTACACAAAAGGCGCAGGGACTTGCAGACACAAGCCAAATGTATGAGGCCCAGAAACTGAGGGAATTAGAAATTTTTCCATCTGCTTGGATGGGTTTTGGTTTGAACACTAGAAAGTCAGACTCATCTGAACATACTGGATGAATGGAAAAGTAACAGAGCTGTGGACAACACGATCCATTCCACTCCACAGAGGCTGCTGAATAAGGCAGAGAGAAGAAAAAGCACATGATCAGATTCTCTACCAATCTTTTTAGCAAAAAGAGTGCAAAACAGGCAAGAACAAGAAGGAACTCAGCAACTTGTGAACCCCTTTATTAGGGATAAACTCATGGTGAGGATGAAGGAGAAGCTGTGCCTGTGCTCACAGCACCTGAAGCAGAAGAGTACAGCCTGCAGGGCACAGAGTACATGGACAACATGGACACTCTCCTACATCCAACATGCAGCCTGCAAGGTTTGGGTTTATTTTGTTTATTTCCCAAGGCCATGCAGCTGTAAAGGGGAAAGAACTGAAGGCCTGGAAAATTCAGGAAGTGAAAGGACCAGTTTCGATATTTCTTAAGTTTAGAATTAATAGACAGTAGAGATACACTGCTTAACCACCAAGATGCAATTAAAATTGAAACATTAAAGGCCAATTCTTGGTTATTTTCAACAATTGGAATTAGTGAATTAAATTTCTGATCACAATGCATCTGCCTTTAAATTATAACGAGGATCATGACACTCACAGAATAAAGCCATGGGACTGTCAGCATGTGATAGCTCTAGGAAGAAATGGAATCCAATCACCTGCATGTGGAATAATTGTTTAACATTTTAAACAAGGTAAATAAGAATGCCATTTATTAATTAAAAAGGATAAACTCTTGGGAGCCTGATACAAGCCTCAGGACCACCAATATGAAGGGAAGTTGTGTGTGCAGAGCAACTATCATCTCCAAACAGACTTCTTGAACCTGGGGCCAGAAATTATGAATAAATGGGCAGTCTTATATGCAAAGAAAGACTCGCATTAGCAGATAGAAAGTTTTAAAGTGGTGAAAGGATTTTAAAGTAAAGGTAAAGGAAAGGGACACTGGAATAAAAGGGTGGAATTCGGCAAGGAGAGATTCTGTGGCATTGAGATCTAGCTGCATCGGGGCAGAGGGAAGAGGGGATGTCTCTCATGCTTCATAGGAAGAAAAGAAGTTAAATCTGCAGGTTACAAATGGATGTAATATGAGACAGAAGCCATATGTTGTCATTTCCACTCCCCTTGCAAAAGACATCCTCCCTAACGTCTTGATCAAGGAATGTGCTGTAAATCACAGAAGAGGCAGATGCAAAGTTCAGTAATTTCCATTAACTGACACCAGGCTAATACTGTAAATGGTAAAAAAAAAGTGGTTTGGGGCAGTCTATTACCTTCTGCTTTGCTGCTCATCATTCCCTCAAGTTCATAACAGAGTACAAGGCAGTCAGATACCCAGCTGTCTATTAATAATTGATTTAATGTAATACATGAAGTGTGAGTAATCTATTTCCTTGTTTCTCTGTTTAATATAATCCATGAATCTCAGTGAGCAGTAAAGAGGCTGATTGACCACTCAATGCTAACTTTTTCGCTAATTCCAACTATTGACTTGCATTTAAGAGAGTTAAATGTCTGCTAAATACTTGGTGGTTATAACAGGGATGCTGTGGAAGAGGGACACAAATATTCAGTTCATTAGATAGTGTTCCTTTTTGGATAAGAGCTTGTAACACTGCCTGGTGCTGCTTCCAGTAGTCTCAAGTCTGCCCAACATCAGACACCAAAATAATTGTTGTCATAGACCTCTCTTTTTGGCCCAGTGTCTTGTCTCTCTGAGAGCTAAGAAAACGTTTAACTTGCAAGCGGAAGTTGCTTTTATTCTCACCATATTGCTACAGGTATCAGTACCACGGTATCTTTTTACCCCACAGTCACAAAAGATTTCCTATCTTCAGTACCTTTTCAAGGTGAGGAACTGCTCTTCCTCTTTTACTCATAGGGAAACAAGGAGCTGAGAGTGTGTCAAGAACCTGGCTTTGCTAATTGTGCTATTTCAGGCACTTCTGCTTGTGAACATATGTGTGTGTTTCACCAATGCCAAGATTTTCACTCACTGAGTGTCACTTCCTTTGTTAGCTCCAAATGTGCAGAGGCTGAAAGGGCATCTTTACTAGTGAAAAATCTCTCAAGAACTCTTATAAGTCATTCAAGCTTCTGGTTGAAAATGTTTCCTTTCACACACTTCTAAGTGCCAAATACAGGCCCATCTGGAATCATTATTAATTCTGATGAACTGTTTAATTCCAAATGGTTCTCTCTTTTTTTTTTGTTTTTAAAGAAAGACTTGATTCAGTATTTTATAACCATAATTGGAATAGCACATTAAGACTCAACAGCTCATTTTTTTATTCCAGGAAATGGCAAGCAACACATCTTGTACTCAATCAGTCACGTTAATAGAGCAATGCTAAAAAATCTTGCAACATGCAGCTACCCACTAGTTTAATTCCTCTTACATATTTGTTTGCCATATAAACAGAGATGAAAATGATCTTGTGGGCTTAAGAAAGCTTCTTAAACAATTTGGAACACTTCTCTGTGTATGCTTCATTGAGCACATCAGCCAGAGAATTGGAAGAATAGGTGCTCTGCCACTGAAATGGCTGAGCAAAGTGCAAAGCATGCTCCTCCAGATACAAACTCACATCAAGACAGTTGTTTCTGGTTTAGCATCAGGACTGAAAAATTAAATTCAGTTTGCAAGCAAAGTCTCATTCATATTTCAAAAAGAAAAGCACCAAAAAAGGGTGGTGGTTTTGTGCAAACTGGCTTATTTAACTTGTTTTTGCACTAAACATTGCCCCTAGGATTTGAATGCACATGTTTAAGGGAAGGGAACTGTGAAATCTTGGTGTCATTTATGTCAACAGCACAAAATTCCTGATGACTAACATTCAGGACAGCTGGGAAGTTCTCTGCATCATTCTCCACATGCAACTGATGTGGGAGACACTCAGGCTGCACGTTTGGCTCCTTGACACTTACTCTAAAGAGCGGCCACAGATCTCCAGACCTCTGTGGGGTTGCACAGGCTGCTCAGTGCAGGCAGGCAGGCTGGAAACACAGAGCCACTGTGGCTGCCCACTGAAGGGCACAGCTTGCATCCCCCACAAAGCTGGGGATGAAAGTTCCAGAAGGTTTTCATCCCTAGAAGCTGGTGATTAATGTTCAGCTACAGAGAACCGTAGGTATGGAACCAGTCAGGGCTTAGAGTGATACAATTATAAATTCACAGCCAGACTGTCATGATACAAATTAGTCTCAGCACTCATTTTCTTTGGCAAAACTCCCATTCTTTGGATGCCTTTGTGGTGAAATTTACTGTGACATGAAAGATATCCAAAATACAGATAAAAGGAGTAGTTTTCCAAGTGCAAAATCCACCAGAAGTGTTTGCCATAAACTCCCCATAAAATAAGCTGGAAGGCAGCTTTCATGTCTGGTCCATACTCCTGCTCAAAATAGGGTCAGCTTTGAAGCGAGACGGAGGTACTCAGGGCCTTATCCAGATAAGTTCTGAGTGTATTCAAGAATGGAGAGCTTACAACCCCTCTGAGCACTTATTCTAGCACTTGATCTTTACCATGAAGTTTTTCTCCTTGTAGCTAGCTGGGATCCACCTTGCTGCAGCTGGGATTCACTGCCCCTTGCCTTTCATAGGGCACCCTCAAGAAGAGTCTGGCTCCATCTTGTCTATAATCATTTATTAGGTAGTAATAAGAGCAAACAGAGAACAATAAGATACTCCCTGAGCCATCTCTTCTCCAGATGAACTACCAGCTTTCTCAACCTGTCCTTGTACTCCATATGCTCCAGCATCCTGAGCGTCTTGGTGGTTTTTGCTGAACTTGACCCAGTACAGAATCATAAAAGGGTTGGAGTTGGAAGGGACCTTAAAGATCACATCATTCCAATCCACCACCATGGGCAGGGACATCTTCCATTAGACCAGGTTGCTCAAAACATCATCCAACCTGGCCTTGAACACTTCCAGGAATGGGGTAACCACAACGGCTCCGGGCAACCTGTGCCAGTGTCTCACCACCAAACTTGTTGTCTACCAGGACCCCTGGGTCTTGCCTTGAAAGCTGCTTTCTAGCAAGCCCAGCCCGTGCTGTTGCAGGACATTATTCCTTACTGGGTGCAGGACTTTGCATTTGCCTTTATTGGACTTGGTGAAGTTTCTCTCAACCCATTTCTCCAGCCAGCTGTCATCCCTCTTCAATGCCCTGGCCTTCAGTGCATTGATTCTTCCACCAGTTTTGGGTCATCAGCGAACTTGGAGATGTTCCATCCCACTCCATTGTCCAGCTTTAAAGAAGACATTATTTAATGTCAGACTCTGCAGTGAACCCTGAGGAGCACCACCAGTCACTACTTCAACTCTGATCTGCTGCATGGAATACCTGGAGCCCTGTGGTCCAGTCAATTTTTCCACTCAGTCCTGCTCAGTCCTCTTGTCTCCAGCTCAGCACCCAGGATACTACAGGAAGCTGTCAAAAGCCTTGTTGAAGTTCAGGTAAACAACATACATGGCTCCCCAGTGCCTGCTGAGATGGCCATGGCCCTCTGGCACTGCCCCTTTCAGTGCCCATTGGCATCACTGCCCACGATGTTGTCCCCAGGTTTTGTCACAGAGACCATGTGAAAGGATTCTTATGCCATTGGTCTCCCGGTACAGCTGATACAGCCATGAGGACTTGATTGAATACCAATGCCAAGAGACAGCAGCAAAGTAAATTTTGTTTGGAAATATTGCTGCAAAATCATCATATTCATACAGAAGGGTTTGATGTATTAGTAATCAACTTCCCCGGAATATTCCTGTAATTGTTATGGTTCCTTAGGCGTAAGGAAACAATTTTCTGGATTTGTATCACTGTGTTAGTTAGTCTGACAAGCCCAAAATAAAGTAAATTTTCACACATCAATCATTAGCATATTTGCCTAAGAAACAGTGTGCAGAATTCATGCAAAATCAACAGCTTATTCAAGTAAATACATATTCATAATTATTCTATGTGAAATATTGCTTTCTGAGTTTATTCAGTGAATGCTAACTACATTCCTAAGAAATATACAAAAATAACAGTTCCTCTGTTACTATGGAGAGGGAGAGGAGAAGGTATTGTGCTGGAGGGCTAGTTGTAAAATCTTCGGAGTAAGAACAAGATAGTGTGATTCCCTCAGATGCAGTAATAATAATTCAGCAGCCCAAGGTTTTACATTCAAGGCTTTGGAGGGAGAAATAAGAACTTGCCGATGAGTTGGTCTAGAGATATACTGAAGGGGTGTTTCACGGGTGGCACGTTTTCCATCATTCCGAGATACAAGAAGGGAAGGTGTAATTCTCAGCTGAAGTGAAACTAACACAGGAACAGGTTTGGCATTAGCAGCTCTGCTGCATCTGAAATTGATTCGAGCTCGCTGGACACAGCCACCCCTCTCAGAGCCCATCCCTCTCACATCCCCTGCGGCCCAGCCGGCAAAGCCAAGCGAGGATACGTATCCTTGAAGGAATCAGTATGCACGTGTGTGCACATACCCACCTGCAGCCACGCGGCCACTTGATCCCTCATCTCCATGATGGGATTTGCTGGGAGCAAGCAGAACGCGCTGGCTCCGCCCCGCCCCTCTGATGCATCGGGAAGAGCCAGCATTCCATGCTTTATTGCCATGGGTGTGGAAAGACTGGGCTGCAAGTCACATTGATCCGAGAGCCAATAAGGAGAAGAAGAAGGCACCCTGCAATATGGAGCCTGCAGGGGCACTGCCAGGGAGGGATCACAGCACTGCCAAGTGTCACTGCAGCGAGGCACAGAGAGGCTCAGTGCTGCATCAAAGAAAGGACGGGGCATGCTGCATTTTATAGAGCAGCTACAGACAGGAATTTACATCTTTTTGCCCAAGATTGCTAAGCACTCTGCACCAATTCCTGACGTTCAGGTTCCCAGCGCCAGTATGTGGTAGTTTTCCATATGGCAGAGGGGCTTTTTCATCCCGAACAGTGCGCTGCACTCATTATTATGCAGTAGATTTTTTTTTTGTTTCTGTACACCAGGCCTGGGATCTTACAAGGAAGTGATTATACTTGCCTAAATAGAGGTTCTGGTGACAAGATAATTTACAACGCTCTGTTGCATAATAATTGAGGCAAGGTCAGGGAGACCATTGATGTAGCACAGTCAGGGCAGTTGTAAATAAACCCCACATCACGAAAGGAGCTACTGTCAGTGAGAACAGACGGAGAAGAAAGGACAGAAAAGAAAGAACCTCCAGCTCTCTCACCATGGTAAATTCTTACTCCCCTCTCTTATCGCCACAGATCCCATGGTTGGCTAATTAAAGGAGGAGGTGCAACTATCAATCTAATCTCACTTGTTCTCAAATTTACCATAATTTCTACACTTGAGAGGCTGGTGAAATGAAACAGCACTACTAGAATTTCCCATTCATCAGCAGGAAGCAGAACAACTCTGGGAATTAGGCTAAAAATAATTAAGAAGCAGGATCAGGTGCTGTGCACATGCATCTGTCTGTACATAGGCATGCAGGCACACAAGCATTTACTGGAGGCAGAAGCAGTAGCACAGGGGGAGATGAGCACCACCAGTAATTTTATCTTAACATATGAATGCTTACAGATGTACTCACAGCATACTTATTAGAGCAGCAAAAACGCCCAAGAAAACTGCCATCAAATTATGCTACAAACAAAACCAGCTTTTTAAGCGGATGAAACCACCAGCAGTACTTCAGGAGACACTTGGGAGCTGCTGGGATGGCCACAGCATGCAGGGTGCTCAGCACATGGCCCTTACCCCAGGACACTGTGGGCACAGAGCAGGTACACCCCATTTGAGCAAGAAGGTTGCCATTTTCTGGAAGCATCTGTGTTATTTCACATGCTTTGCTTTGTTTTGCACTTGTACAGTAACACTAGAGCTTTTCAGAAAGTGTTGGAGTGGCCTTTTCCCCTTCTCCATACAGGCAGGCTGAGAGTGAGGTGCTGCCAGGGGCCTTGCTCTGCTCAGCACAGTGAGGGTGCCACTGGTCCAGGACCTCCTCCAAAAGACAGACTGATCAGACACACAGATATCCTGGGTCATCAGAGCTGTTCTTCAAAATCCACTTCCATTTCAAAGGAATAGCTGAGAAGGAAGACGGACCTGAGAGGCAGGACTAGGATGGAGGATTTAACTAAATAAGTAGCTCTTACCTGAGGAATCAGCTATCCAGCAGAATGATTTTTGAGAAAGATTCCCCAGCTTTGCTACTAGTTAGCCTAAACATACAGTTTCTTGCCATGTTCCAGGAAAAGCCTTTAGTTTGCGGCTCCTCCAAGAAGGGTATAAGGAGATGGTGATGGGCCAAATCCTCTAGCCAGTGTAAATCAATGCTATTTGTTTGCCTCTACTGGAACCCCCAGTCTCTATTTCAGTTAAGAGCTGACACACAGCAACTTAATGTGCATTTATGTTAATATTTGCACTTTGCAGGGTTTGGTAGATTGCATGGCTGCACATGTCAGGCTGAATGGCACTTCCAAAAGCTAGAGGATGTCACTTCCAAAAGCTAGGGACCTACTGGAAACTGCCATTAAGAGTGACTAACTGACAACATGTAGCACCTCTCTAGAAAAGCCTTCCCACCTTAAGCACCTCCTTGTGATTAATCTTTCAACTAGACAACACACATTACTATCTAAAAAACCTGTATTTTTAAGGACAGAATGCATTAATGAACAGAGAAAAATGTGGACAAATTAGTACCTTCAAGCACTTAAAGACACAGGGAAAGGACAAATGGACAGAGTGGCCAGGTCCCTTCAGAGACCACAGCTGCAGCCGCTGTCTGCAACATTTCCTCCTGGCAGCATTATTGTATCCAGCCCTGGAATCCAGACTCCATGCCAATCACTCCAGAGGTGTCACTAAGATGCATGGCTGTCACAATAGGACACAAAAGAACGACACTCACACCTGTGCTGTTAAGGGCAGAAAAAGAGAGCGCGTTTATTTTTACATCACTTATATACTATTTGAGAAATGGCTGTGGATTGGAGGCTGAAGGGACCACCTCTCCAATCACATTGGTCAAGACAAAAGTCTATCAATTGTCTCCTCCTCCAGAATGGCATTCAAAACAAAAGGAAGCAGTTACAAAAACAAGGCTGTTTACAAGAAAAGACTGTGAGAAAATCTGATTCCATACTATAAACAACAGAAGGCTAAGATAAACTTTAAAAAGACAGGGCGACACATGGCACCTTGGTAAAATTCAAATCAAAGTTTCTTTCCTGCATACTGGAGTGGGATAGGTAACAAAGGTTGATGTAAAAAGTGAGCAAGCAGCAATAATGGGGGTTTGTATCACACAAGCTTAGAAAATAGTCTGGAATAAAAAATGTGCTCATTATTACCTTTCACACTTCCCTTTGGCTTGCACTGCCAGACAAACTAAGAGGATCTGGCAGAATTCAAGATCATTTTGCAAAGACTTTTCATTCTCCTTCACCAGATCACTCTCAGTAAGACCTGATGGGGAGGGAGTTGGAATACATCATATTAGAATGAATATAAATGGTAATGATCATGCTCCTCCACAATCCTTCCACTTTAAGAAATCAGTTAATTAACCCTGAACTGAGCAAGCTTGCCAGTCAGGAATAGAGCAGTTCAATTAATAAGAGCTTCCTGACCCCTACTTCTCAAGGACAAGATTCAGTAACCCTTATTTATGTTAAACATTAGCTTACCCTGTGAGGAACCTCCAGAAATCAATAGGAATTGCACTACATGGGTAAGAGTGGCAAAATCTGATACCAATTATAAACTCAGATTGGCCCTCAGCTGGGTATTTCTGTCTGCTCTTTTCTTTTTTATTTTTTCTTTCCATGTTCCTCCTCCCCCATGTCTGCACCCAAGAAAATACAGAATGTTCCCTCTTATAAAAGGCACTTGAATGGCTGCTTCTCCTCTTTCTCTTTAATCCAAAAAGTATGAATATTTCTTGTTAAAGGAAGGTAATGTTTGACAAAACTTGGCAGATTGAAGTGTATTTCTAAACCTGGAAGGAGCCCAGCCTTTTTGAAAAAATGGAAGCCACAATTTGTGACTTTTAAATATGAAGTGGTTTATTTCTTCTTGAAGAAAAACAGTGTAGCTGAAACCACTAGAGAAAGCATTAAGGGAAGCAATCTGGACTTTAAAAAAAAGAGAGATAAGATCTACACTTTTTTTCTTTTACCAAAGCATGTGAGGGAAGAGGTGGATAGAAACAAGGAGACGTATTTTCTATTTGCAGTTCCTTTCCCCAAATTTTCCCAGAAGCAGAACAGGCTGTAGCTGGTTAGAGGAACTGAAAGCCTGAATATACTGGTAAAGAGAAAAATACCCATGTGATGTAAAAGGGAGGTGGGAGAGAAAAATCCTTCAGCCTTTTGAGTCAGCTCAAAGTTAAATTACATCTTGCTGCGCAGGGAAACCACGTCTCCTGAGAGCCGCAGCCTGGGTTTCTGTGTGTCCTCTCTGGTCTGGCCTCCTACGTTGGACTCCTTCTCCCAAAATGTCACTGCCACGCACCACCTACAGCACTCGACTCAGCTGAGCCAGAAAAGCATGTTTTGCTGTTGGAGCAGTCATTGGGATGGCGAGAGTGGAGGATGGCAGGGGAGCAATTCAGCCTCCAACCTTCTAGCTCAACAGGCTGAAGTCAGCTCAGGTTGGGCAACTCTAAATGCAAGGCTTTTTTTTTACATCACCTGATGAAAGAGTTGTTCATGCATTAGAGTTGCTCATGTAGCAGAAACTGCATTTTTGATCAAAAACATGGTTTTAATGGGAAATTGAGCAGTAGATCTATTCTGACTGAAAAAGAATAGCAAAAAAACCCCAGTGGGATCTCAGGAATGAAATAATGCAGAAATCATCCTTCCAATACTGATGTGCAGGCACAATAGATGCCGGTGTTTTCTGCTGCTGAGTGACTGTTGTTCACACTGCCTTTTTCAAAGCTGAGTGGCAGATTGTGCTGGAATTAGATGGGAGGCATTGCTATCTTGAAACTGTGTAAGTGTCTGTGACTTTACAGCACTGACTAGCTTTAAGTCTCTATTTTCCCCCAGTTTAGTAGGTACTTTTCTGCATGAACTAAATGCTTCCAGATTTTTTGAGCTTGTTTTTCACCTCAGACAGTGTCTGATTGACTTAAACTATTGGATACTTAGGAAGCTGGGGGAAAAAAAAAAAAAAAAGGCTGTGTCTGGTACTGTTTGCTGCTCATGTCCTAAAGCCATGACAGATTGAAATAAGGTGCACAGCATCTCTCCCATCCTTCATTGGCAGCGTCTCGGTTTCTGTGGAAAAGAAAACCTGGAGCATGCACTGACAGGGAATTGCAGCAATTAATAGGTCAAATAGGTTTCTGATATAGAAGAGTGGGGCAGCAAGTCTGCAGGCTCCTCCCTGGCTGCAGACACAGAGCCAGCAAGCCAGGAGTTCCTTATTCTTTCTGTAGACACAGACAAGAAGATTTACTGCTTAGTGTAGCATTGCCTCTGGGGCTGGAATTGGATTTCTCCCCAAACTGTTACTTCCTTTCAAGCTCCTCTTCTGTGCAGAAAATTTTAGAAGGAAATGCCACTGGATTACACAGCTGCTGTCTGCCTGGGCTTTAAATGTGCCAATTTGCATCAGTCTGTAGGCAGTGCTGAGAACAGGCTGGAAGTGACTGCAGCCTTCCTATGTTACTAGTGGCATCTTACTTACAAATCTGAAACAATTGAAGGGAAAAGGTGAAGTAGGACTAGAGACAGCCAGCTCTGAGATGTTAGAAAAAAACTAAATTCTTCTTTTCTTCTGAGAAAAGCATGTGTGAAACACAGCACTCTTGAGGGATGCCCTACCAGACATCAGGATGAAGCCTCCGTAACTGAAGGAAGCAAAATGAAGTACAAAATGTCCCCATGAAGTAAAAATGTCCCCATTTGTGTGACTGATTGCACTGGGAATGAAAATCGTTGAGAACAAACCTGTTACTAAAAACATTGAAAAATTTTTAAAGATAAATTATAACAGCATCAGTGCACTATGAGAAAGCTGATTCCTACTTGTTTTGCAGAAACAAATAAATAGGCTAAGAGCTCAACTGCAGAAATGCTGGCCAGAAGTGAAGTGAGGTGCTAAAGCTTTGCAATTATGTTTTCTGTTAACAGATAAGCAGGCACATTGTCACAGGGAGCATCACCATGTAGCATCACTACAAAGTCTTCTAATGTCACCTTTACAGTGTGCAAACAGGTTTCCATCCCTTAGAGAGACCGGCTATCTTGCCGTTCAGTGTTTGGGTTATGCAAGGACTTTGTACCTTGGCAGGCTCAGGAGAAGAGGAGGCAATGTGAACAGCCTGGAAATTGGCTGTCTGCCTTGCTTCTCGTTAAAGTAATTCTGGCGTTAAGAGTTGTCACTTGGGAACTAGACAGAGATGTTGGGCTAGGACTCCCACATGAAGGAACTGCCTTACATGTTGGCTGTACATTCTCAGTTTAGGATTGGGATGTATGGATGAGTTAAGTGATTCAAATTTAGAACACCCTCAGACTTCTTCTATGCCCAGAGGAAGGCATAAGCATCTGCTAGCGATGCACAAGACACCCAGATGTTAGAAGAAAAATCAACAAAACTTCATCTTACTTCTTCGTAGGAGAGATTTTTAAAGGGTAGGATGCAGGAAAAACCCTGCATGTGGTCAGTGCTTCCCAGAGGAGAGAAAAGAAACCCTTTAGGCCTTGTTGAACCAAATTAGCAAAGCATAAAAATATTTGGGAATCACCATTCGACGGGTGCCAACCCTTGCTGAATGGTAACTAACGTTATTTCAAGACATTTCTAAATGTTTATATCAATAATGTCATGACTGCAATATCAGCTACTTGAGTGCCTCTCTCCTCAATGGTACGTGCTCCATTTCAGCTGGCACATTTGAGGAGCTGTGTTCAGTATCTTAGGTGAAGGAGCACTTAAAAGGCATTAACCAGTAAATTAACATCTCTGTTTTCAAAGGTATGTGTGAGAGGAAGAAAAAGGCAAACTCTTGAGTTAGCACTTAAAACCATAAGTGAAATCATACAGAATTTTTCAAAGAAACTAACTTGGACAGCTGCTGTTATGATTATCTTATGAGATTCATTAAAGCCCTGTTTGACATTCAAATAAGTTCATGTTTCTGGTGGTAAGAAAGAAGGAGAGCATGTACTTTAAAGAAATTACAGGATTTAGGAATGAAGATGAAAGATTCAGAACTACCTTGTAGTTACTTTTTGCTCCCTCTGCCCTCTTATAAACTGGAAATATTATGACAAGAGGCACAGTGACCTCTGATGTACCGCACAGGAAGAAATGAGAAAGTTAATAGGGGAAGCACCAAATTAGACACCTGAAAGAACAGGATTAAAAGATGAATAAGAATATTATATCACTCATCAGCACGGCATTACAGAGTCCAACTTCATCTTTTTTTCAGGTTGCATTAAGGAAATGACTAGATTTTCTTTCCCAGCCCTGCACAGCCTATTGAAAAGGCAGGATACATTTACTCCAGTAGGATACATTCACTCAGTAGTTGCATGCCAACAACGTGCAAGGCCTAAAAATTATTCCATGATGTTCCTATGGGTTTGGACTGCAGCTCTCTCCCCCATCCTAACTGAGCACAACTGCTCCACGCAGCTCATTCTGTGAGTGGGACTGAGCCTCCTCAGAGCTACTTCACAGACACTCCCACAGCCAAGGCACAGATGCTCCTTGTGCTCCCTCTATCAAACACACAAGTGAAGGCGATTTGTATCACCTGAGCTCCCCATCTCCCTCTCTGGCTCTGCCCCACCCAGTCATCCCATGACAGCACAGAAGATCAGCTACAAGCTTCAACGATAGCTTTAGAGGATTCAAAAAATGTGGGTGCATTCTGCTCCTCATTTATTATCCAAGGGCGTTCAGGCTTCAGGTGTGGATCTTCCTGAAGCAAGATCAGAACTTGCTGCATTTCAAGCAAATGCTTGCAAGTATTAAAGATGTCATTAGCCATCAGGCTTATTCCTCTTGGACTGCCTTTTGTTTCTGAATATCTACCAGCCATATACCAGACCATTTCTTTCCATATGTGGTCTGTAGGAGGTAATGATCAAATACTATGATGATGATGTTCTAAAAATATACAAAATCTGAGTAGATTAGACTAAAATAAACATGGACAAGGGTATGTTGGGAGATGATCCTTTTACTTGGAGCTTTCACCTTAGTGTGGTAAGAACTATATTTTTTTCTTTCCTGGTATATTATGAATCTTGTGTTTTTCCCTAGGCAAAAAGATGTATTGAGAACAGCGTAAGTGGGTGAAAAATATCAGAACTGGCAGACTGAAGTGTCATGGATGATGTTCTGCTTTGTATCAGCTTATTAGGTGAATTTTATATTTGATTTCGCACTGGTTGTAAGCCTTGGAAAAATACATTTTACAAATTAAAAAATCAGAAAAAACCCCAGCGTATTGCAATATATCTTCACCTGTTACATGCATGCAAACTCTTCCTAGAAATGGGTTCTCACATTCTAAGTGGCCTCTAAAAAGTTGATTTTGACTTTTAAAAGAAATTTTAGTTATATAGAAATTTTGAAGTGACACGTATTAAAGACTGAGATGTTCAGATATCGTAGTAACTCAACTGACTGCCTCAATATACAGCTATCAGAAACCAGTAGGATTTTCCTCTTTCTTTTCAGTTCGTACAGGTTTGTATGGCTTGGCACCTTGCATTAGAATTTAGCTGAAAATAAATCTCAGTCAAAATTCACTCTTATCAGAGTGAATTCCAAATGGTTTGGAAGATTATTTGGTAGCCAAGTACCTCCATTCCCACAAACACTCTTTCTACACATAAGAGACTGAATTTTAAGTTAATTAAACGTGAGACATGATTCTAATTGTTTTGATTTTCTTTCAGAAGGCTTGATCCGCCCTTCACAATTTCTGGCACATGCCCCTAAATAAGCAATATGTCACATCCCTGTTGCCATGCTGCATGTGTGGGACTGAATAAGCAAAGCCTTTCAGTTACAAAGGGATGTTCAGCCTAGGCCACTGAATTTCAGTTCTACCTGTATGATCCCACTTGATTTACCAAAGGCTGCTCAACCTGTCTGAAATGACTCACTGGAAATATTCTTAGCATATGCCTTAGGAAAAAAATGAAAAGAGGCAGAAGAGTGGAAGAAAAATAAACAGAGAAAAGGCAAAATAACTGTTCTGTGTTATTTCATCCTTCACAGCCTCATTTCATTTTGCATTTTGTCACTGTAAACCTCTCAAGTATTTAATTACTCATTTTTTTCTTTTTTTGGTTTGGTTTTTTTTTTTTTTTTTTTTTCAGGGACTGTGCAAATTGATCTGGAGAATTTCTATTTTGGATGCTATTAAGTAAGTATTATCTGTTCATTCTGACAGCTGATCTCTGACAAGAAATCAGCTGTTATCATTCCTCTGTCTTTTTCCTGGGTTCAGATGGAAACATTTCACTTGAAATATTCTCACTGCAAATATAAGAATTTTTCTTCACATCTGACATTATCTCATGTATTCTGGCTCTCTGAAAAAAAAAAAAAAAAGTCCCAGGGTCTTTTCTAACATCTTTCATACAGCCTACTCTTCAGTAAAGATGAAATGTTTATCTCTTCAACTTTTTATGTCTGGGACACATCTATGCAACAGGACAGTGCAGTTACAAAGGGGCTACAGCAAGGATGTTAAATGCCCACAGACATCTCACGTCATGAAGATTGATTTAGCTTGGTTAAGGCATCTGACACTTCCTTTTTATGTGGGGATGTTCCTAAAAGGATGTCCTGAACTTTGGGAACACCCTTATCTGCTGTGTGATCTGAATTAATCTTCTCCTATATCACAACCTCTTACTTGCCTTTCCATTTTTTCTACTTCTTCTGCTGGAAGTTTCATAGGAAGAAAGAATCACAGTAAGCCTTGTTTCTTCATTCCTTATCAAGGCCACTGTCTTTCTTGGAATCAAAATACCATAATGGAAATCTTCAACTCGTTTTCTTTTACATCCAAGAAACAAATGGGCACCCACGTGTATTTATCCAAAGATAAAACCCCTTTCCCCATTAAAGCATATTTCTTAATCTTCTGCAATGACACCAGGAAATGATACACTGCCCCTCACATCCTCCTGGCTTCTCCCCAGCTTTCAGCTACAATTTGCAATTACAGGGGCTCCAGAGCAGCCACACTTCCATGCAGAGTCACCCTCCTCCCCATCTCTAGCCCTGTGCAACAAGCCCACCCCATCAGGTCCCTGTTCGCTGAAGGGTCACGTCCCTCCCAGGACATTTTGATACCTCCAGCTTCATCTTTGTCTGTCAGGGAAGACTTCAAAGCACTGCTGGGGTCAGGGTTCAGATCCTTCTCTGGAAAAACAAAAGAAGATTCTAACTGTAGCTTATGAGGAATGATGCAAAGCAATAGATTGCATTTTGTCAATCAAGGAGCCTGAACTAAGCCTGGGCTACCCAATAAACAAATCACTTAAAACAATTTGCAAGTCATATTAACTCCACATTCTTTTAGGAGGTATCCTGAAGGACTTTAGAGAGACATTTACAGAGGGGTTGTACCTACCAGCAGACAAAGCGCTGACTGAAACACTAAAAGACTACTAATGAAATCCAAGCAGTTCCATACTGGAGGGAATGTTCTTCCTTCTCTTGAAATGCAGAAATTTCAAAGTGCTAAAGTGCAAGCAAAGACAATGATAGTAGGGTAGCCTAAATCACTCCTTCAGGAATTCCAGACACAATCTATCATGCAAGTAGGTACTCATACTAAACTGCAGAAAAGAAAAATGTTCCAGAAAAGGAAGGGAAATGCATAAAACTAAATGCTAGCCATATACACTTGTCCATTGTTGAGTTATAATTTACTCACAGTAATACTAGAAAGAATTATTAATCTATAACCAATCTTGGAAATATGAGGAGAGCTGAACAAGTTCCCAGTTGATAACCAGACCACCCAATTGTCCCTTGTGCCTGGATGAGATCAAGCAAAGGGAGTATAAAATATCCTGAAGGATGCCAAGATGTTTCAGAGGGTGTTTACCACTTAGAATGGAAAGCAGAATAGGCAAAAAAGGTTGATGACACAAGCTGGACCTGAGACAGCTGGGAAGAAAGGTTGGTTTGGGTAAATTTCTCAATGATCCTTCTGATGCCATGTGCTTAGAAAAATCAGTAAAGACAGTCTGAATTCCTTGGACAAAATCCCTCGCCTTAATGCCAATTTGCTCTAATGACATTAAATCTTGTTTGGAAACTGATGAGGTTATACAGGGTAAGGGCAGAAACTGGATCCCTATCCAGGGAGATGCTTACAGTTCTCCAGAGGATGATCAGTAATAACACAAATGCAGTTCTTACTCTCTAAATATGACATCAGTAATGGCAAGCTATTCCCCTTTCCACACTCCATTACAACTCGTTGTTTTTGCTATTACTAGTAACAGCTGCTACTGGTGCAGCGGCCTGGAGATGTTCACCGGGCTCAGCCCCGTGGTGCCGAGGGCTTCACACACACCCAATAAATGGAACTTGCAGCCTCCCCCTGCCCAGGAGCTCAACTTCAACAGCACAAAGCCATTAAATGGCAGGAGGCCACAGCGTGGAAAGATGGGAAGGGAATCAGCCAAAGGTCACCTCAGTGTCAGGCGGACAAGCAAAGCCAGGCTGTGCTGGCTGCAGGCCTCTGGAGCCCCGGCTGATCTGCTCTGGTTCCTTGGTGCCACTTCCCAGAGAGCTGACTCTGACCAGGCCGGCTCTTCCAAAACAGAACTTGCACAGATCCCAAGATATCTTGCCCATTTACTTGCATTTTGTGATGCTGATGTATATTTGCCCGTAACAGATAAGTTACCTAAACAACCTGATTGATTATTTTTTCACGCTGATACTTGGTAAACCATTACTGAGCAATCTGGGCCCCTGGTGCCACTAACCAGGACAGCTTTGGCTCTTTCTCTGATCCAGGCATCCTCTGCTCTCTCCTGTTATCAGCTGGTCATTGACACAGGCAAACAACTGCTGGTTCCAGCTCCAGCTGAAGGCAGCAATTGCCCAGTGAGGGATAAAAAACCACATTTGATACGAGGAACTACAGCCTCAACATCAGCCTCTGTTGGAAGGGAAGGGTCAGCAAAGCTCTTTCCAAGACTGATTAAAAGCTCTGCTCAGCTGCAGGAGGGTGGGAGATGGCAGTCAGGCTGACAGCTGGCACAACCTCACTGCAGAAGGATGGGGAGCTGGAAGTTTCTGTCAAGGGTAGGAACACAAATCCTTCTTGATACCAGGAGTCATAAAATCTTTAAGAGTGAATTAGGACAGAACAAACAGGTTAGGTGCTTTTTTTAACTCCTTGAGAGAATTTCAGCTGTTTCTTCTCTATAAAATACATAGAAATAAACTTGAACACCCTGGAAAAGGTTAAAATAAATATATTTCAGGGAACTGAAATGCTACAACATTTGTAATCCACCCTTTTCCTTCCCCCCCCCCAAAAAAAACAAAACAGAAAAATAATCAAATTTTAAGAGGAGTCAATTATATTTCTTTGGGGATTTTTTTGGCATACTGCACTCACATTTTCCAACTTCTCAACTGCAGATGCCAGAACTTACTTTTTTTTTTTTTTTTCTAGAAATTGGTATTTGAACATTATTAAATTATAGTTGAAGTGGGAACCAACACAACACTAAATAAGAACACCAACACAGACACAAATGCCAATGCTGGTGATGCAAAAAACCACTAAGCCATTTCATCTGACTAAACAGCATAAGAAACAAAAGGCTTTGAATTGCTAACAAGTTAAATCACAAATTGTAGGGTTGGCTATCAAGTATTATATACCACAAGAAACTTTATCACAAACTATTAGAGCTGGCATTAATTTGTGCTTGGCTTCCACTGCATAAAGCCCAAGTGCACCCCTGAGAGGGGAAGTCCTTGTGCCTGTGGAAAATAACTGCGAACTTTGCCCTATGGCAAGTTTGTAAGAGGCTGACACAGGAAAAAAGAAGTGAGTGGAAAGGATCTGACTAGAAACACAATAGCAGACTTAAAAGGCTCTGATAAATGAAAAGTCATTCCGAGATTAGGGTCTCATTCAAAAAAATAACAAAGACATTTTCTGGTATGTGGCTGAAAATAGATTCCATATGAAAACGCTTAGTAAAGCTTATCAATACTTTTCATTCTCAGCAGTCTCTGAATAAATGCAGCAATTTTTAAAACTAAAATGGCATTTTTAAAACATTCTGTAATTTAGATGCAGAAGCTACACAACTAATGTCTTCATTTTTTCAAACCAATAATGCAGTTTTAAAGATTTTGATGTTACAATTTCTTCACACTTTTTTCCCCTTCCATCTGCCTGATCTTGTCCCCACTTCTTGTAAAAAATACTACCAGTGAGGAAAAAGAAAACAACTTTCCTAGCCTGAAAGCTGAACCGACTTAAGAGTCAGTTGATTCAAATGATCCAGAAGCTTTGCGGAAAATTTAGAGAAAGCACTGAGAATGTTTATCATTTTCGGACCATCTCTAGTATCCAATAAATCTTTAAATCCCCATTTGCAGGGTATATGTAATATTCTGAACTCTTTAAAGGACTGTTATGGATAAAATTTGTTTTCCTTTTCCATTAAAAATCAAACCAAACAAACAAACCAACCCAACAAACCAAACTGATGGATTTTTTAAAAGACAAAGCAAATTAAAGCTTTCTCAGGTTGTCTAACATTTGTTCGTGGTGCAGCATGTAATAATTCATTTAACAGCAAGAGCACAGCTGGGGGGAGGGGGTAAACAGCCATTATTCTGTTGATACACTAGACATTAAAGCCTTGCAGCACGGAGTTAGGCACAGGCTGAGTGCTCTCACGTTTCTCACGGAGCACATGAACCTGGGAAAAGAGCCGGTCAGCAATGGCACACAGGCGACCCCCCGCTCCAGCAACCGCAGCCAAGAAAACAACATCCCAGACTCCCCAGAGCGATTTCGCTCTCAAAATTCACTCCGGCCCAAGCGGGCCAGAGACGTTGCTGTCTCCCTTCGTGACTCCCGTGCTTCCTTTCCAAAACAGACGCCGGCGGACAGCGGGAGGCGCGGCCAGGCGGGAAGCGGGAGCGCGCGGGCCAGCGCCACCTGGTGCCCAGCGCCGGGATGAAGGCCCCGCGGAGCACAACAAACGCCCCGATCCCACCGCGGAGCGCCGCGCTGCGATGGTTTGCCTCCTTTGGCGTCTCTTGCTCCTTGGAGATGTCTCCTTTTCCACCAGCGTTCTAAGCCATGAGGCGACTTAGTTTGCGTTCAAAACATTGGGGTTTGGTTAAACGTATCCTCTCTGTTTTCAACCGGGCAGGTCTTCAGTCAGAATTTGCTCTTCTATTAAATATGCAGTGTAGGAATCTGGAAATCCAAACCACCAGAAAGTCAACTCTGCAACCATGACTCAAGTGAATAATCATGAGACATCTGTGGGACTACTTCCAGGAGTGGGAAAAGCAGCATATGTCTCCAAAAGTGCTTAGAGCAGTGCAATCCTTCCAATTCTATCGTGCATCTCCTATCTGCTGCTTGAAGACACAGCTTTGGGAGTCAAGCGCTTCCACGTGAATCTGAATTCTAACCTAAAAAGAAAAACAAATTTTTAACTCTGTCAGATAAAAAAGCTTGGGGAGGTGTGAGACGTGAACCCCCAAAACTAGATACCACCATGAGTAATAACAGTATATTTTAAAATGTTTGTGAATAGCACCGAGAGAGCATGGCCATTGGTGCCTGGAGATGACAATACTGAGCAAACTCTGAAATTTGCTCTTGGATGCAGCAGCTCAGTACGTGAACCTTTCAGGAGAGACCACTGCCCCCAAACTCTGAGGGCTTGCACTTCACCTTTTGCCCTTGCTGAACAACCCTGTGCAAGAGGCTGGAAAATAGTTCTGAATCACTCAGGGGAGGAAGGGGGAGAAGAGGGGACACTGACAAATCCTATTTATGCTCCCAGATCAAATGTGGCAACCGTGGGTAATTATAATTGTATTAATTTGCATAAATGGTAACTACAATGTATCTCCTTCACCAGAGAATCACCTAAATGCAGATCCAGCCACACAATCACCAGGTACTGTATTACTCCTCTGTGCGCTTTTATTAAAAATATAAACTAACACACAGATCTAATTTATGACTTGTTTCTTCGCATTCCCACAATGATCCCAGGTTTTCTGCAAGAGCAGAACGAAGCAGCCTGAAGTAGCTAAGGTTCCCTCTTTGTTGTCTAGAAATGCTGAAATCTGGCAACTCATAGGGTTGTATGATGCTATAGGAAGCTTATTTTACTGTTCTTCTGTTGTGGTTCCCATCCTTACATGAGATATATATATATATATATATGTTGGGTGTGGGGGTTTTTTGGTTTTTTGTTTTTGTGGGTTTTTTGGTGGTTTTTTTTTTTTTTTTTTGGTTGCTGTTCAGGCCAGTTTGTATTTTCTAGCAGGACATCAGCGTAGCACCTCGACTGCATCTTCAAACAAGACTGACTTTTGCAAGCTGATGCTCACAGTGGCTCTCTTTAGAGGTTTGTTCTTGTGGGGAAGCAGGCAGGTCCCCCTGATTGCTTCTGAAAGCATCTCTTCACTGCACTTTCCATTTGCACTGGCTTCTGTTTTCATCACTAAGGTCAAGTCTGTGTGTCTTTTCTACTCTGCCTGTTGCATTAGTGGCAATCTGAAAGTGAGACTTTCACTGGAAGGGAAGTGTTTGGTGAATCTTTAAATACCATTATTGATTTCACATTAATTTTCTTTATGAACCAGGGAAAGCTCTTATGCAAGGGTATAACAGCCAAGAAATATTTGACAAGTTGTTTAAAATCTATTGCTTGGAAGAAACCTGATAGATCAACTGATTTATTTTCCTGATATTTTAGTATATTTTTTAAACATATTTTCGCTGATTATTATTATGCATCCTGAAGTATACAGCACAAAAGCAATCATATATTACCCGTGGCAGAGGTGGCTTCCTCCTGGATCTCTGCCACAAGAGATATGGATATTTTGCCCAAAGCTGTTTTTTTCCTTGCCTTCAATGAAACATGATTAGAACATAATGATTTTGCCTCTGCACCAGTCCACACCAATTCTGTGGCTTCTGTTTTAGGGCATCAAATCTGTAAAAAGGGCAGATTCTTTTATATATGCAGATTTCTCTACCTGATCCATCAGTTTATTTCACATCCCACGAGTGTTCTTTTGGATACAGATTATTGATTGCTCTTTAGTGAATAACTTTTTAGTCATTCTTTGGCCTCAGAAAATTACCTTTGAATGTTTTATGCAAGAGTATTCATTAGGAACAATTAATGTACTGAAAATGTCAGCACCTCAAGAAGGCATTATATAAAAGATGAGTAAATTTATGGTCATGCATCATTCAAACTTCCTGCACTTTTCATTCTTTTAAAATTTATGTCTTCCATTGTAGCGCAATAGCTTGTAACAATTTGATGACCTGAATGGAATAAAGTAAAAAATGTCTTTCTGTATATTTTAGAAAAATTTTAGAAACTGAGGGTTTTTTTCTCTACCACTATTTTTAGGTATGACACGTCACAGCTTTATAGTAATTCATTTACTTTGCAACATCTCTTCATGTTTTTTAATCAGAAACCAAAAAATTTTGGTTCAGAGGAAGCTTCAGTCTACATGGAGACATTAATAGAAAGTAAGGAAAGTCTTTTGTATCAACTGGAGGGTGGAAGGACTACTTGTATCCATTTATATTGATATTTGTTAAGTTCTTAATGTAGAACACTCTGAATTTAAACCTCTTAGACTTTTCCCTTTGACGTGTGGAAGGATTTCAGATTGTTTCACTTAATTTAGTAAGCTTTAAGCCTTGAAAATTATGCATGTTTCACATCACTGTCCAAATGTTCTAAAAAGTATTTTAAAGGTGCTGCCAGCTAATTAACCAAATCCAGGAGCAGTAGATTTTAATCTAATTTCCAGTAACACTTGAAGTAACAGTCTCAGTGCAGCTGGTTTGCAGTGCTTGAAGGGAGAGGAGAGGTCACTTTAGGTGATTAGCAGCAGTCACGGGCAGCACATACCTCTCTCTCGAGTCACAGCACCACACCTAGGAGAACTTGAGCAGAGCAGTTCAGTGGTTTGTTCCTCCTTGGCAAAAACAAAGGCTCCCCCACAAAACCAAAAGAACCTTCAGCTCTGAGCTTTGCAAGTATCAGCTTCCTCCTCTGATTTACACAGTCACTCTTCTAGGTCACGGTACGAGTGCCAGATGGTCTTGGTACCTTTTTGAGGGGAGAGGTACAAGAAGCCTTGGGTTTATGAAAGTAGGTTTGTTGGTTGAGCTTTATTCATCTTCTGGCTGACAGAGGTAATTGCTAATTTTAATACTGAGTTAGTAATGAAGAACTTTGGATTTTAGATAGAAGTCATCAGCTGCAGAAAGATTAGGAATAAATACAGTGCCAGTTGACTCTCACTCATACACTACAATAAGGGAAATATTGTTGGAATAGGATTTGTATTTCAATTCAATTATACTTGGCAGCTCAATTAGAATTGCTCACTATAATACAGATATTTCCTCTTTCAGTGTACTGTAGTAATGGATATTCTTCCCTTTTTATCTCACATATGAGTGATGAACAGGATGTTTCTAATTAAAACCAACGCCAAACATTCCATTCCCCAATCTTCACCTTTTTATGTTTCTTCACTGACTACTCTTCCACACGTCCAAAAATTGACTCATAGATTGGACTGCCACCTTTTTCCACACCTCACAGGCTGAATATGGAAACTGTATACGGCACACACATAGCCCAACAGAGTGTGGTGCAACAGAACCAGTGACCTGTCAAGATGCTCATGTAGGCTATGGAAACTGTGATTGTGAGAGCTGGACCTCTCCTTTCTACCCAAACGTGTTCAGAGCCATGCAAAATTCCAGCACTGAGCAGCCACAGCCCCGTGCTGCCCAACACTGACTACTGCACCTAATGTCATGTTGGAACAGAGGATAGAGAGAGAAAATTAGATTTGATGCTTTTCCTTCTTCTCAGTTGTTTTAAAAGCCTGACTGCATTTTTTTATTGTGAATAACTATTAATTAGTCCATATACAAAGTGGTTCACAGAAGAAATGCCATCTACACAGATGTAAATCTGAAAAAAACCCAACTTGCATATGCAAAATATGCCTGGTTTTGCCAAGTAGCTTACAAGACAAAGTCATCCATTTAATCACACACAGTAATAAGATGACCAGTTTGAATAAAAACAAAGACAAGGATGTTAAGGAACAAGGATTACAAAACAAGCAATAAAGGTTGAACATTTTATCAACTTCTAGAGTAACAGCTTCTTTACTGATGTGGAACGTGAACTTACAGTGACAGTCAGGAACCTGTTTCCATAAAACAGCATAGAAACATCACTTCCCTTTATCCAATTGATAAAAGGAAAATGCTCTAGGATATTACACTACTCTTACTCCAGTTTTCCTTCTCATCCCAGATGAGACTTGAATATATACGATAATCTTGATTTCCCATTTTTCTTTTGTGATTTGCTGGGAAAAGAAAACATAAAAACTAAAGCAACAAGAAGATTCAAGACTCAGGAACTCAGTGACTGAGTAAATCTGAGTTTGTCGTACTGGACACAGCCAAGTGGAGGAAAACCAGATTTTATTTTACATATTTATATCAGTTGTTCTGTTAGCTGTCCTGACAGTGAATGTGCGTTTACATATACTATATAAATTTTGCTAAGGCCTAGATCACACTCATGCTCATCACCAAGAGTTAGTGGAGACGATTTTACAGTGCCATTGATCTCATTTGTACACACATTCTTCTGAATGGATGATCTACCCCCATGTCTGCTTATCAACATAAAATAAGATAATAAGAACCTGACACATTAGGAATTCACCATGAAAACAGGGTCATTGGGGAATCAAAAAGATCACAATCAAGCCTTTGATGTGATAAAGATGGGATAGGAAAAAACCTTCTAGATCTAGAATAACCTAGGATGACAACCGAGTAGACTCAAAAGGGGATAGCTGCAGCATGCTACCCTTAAAATCTATTATATTTTGTCAGTTATTCCTAGGAAAACACCTCCTGTTGTTGATTAGCTGACCTGGCTGAGGTGTAGGAATGCATACATAGAAAATGGAAGATAAATAGAAGCAAACATATCACCACTATGTGGATAACTGGACAAACCATGCAGCACTGGAGAAAGTCACCTATAGGTACTGGCCTGTAAGACATTTCTTGCCAACTTATTTGTCATGTGCCTTCAGCAGCAGAAGCCCAAAGCTCCTTGAAGGCAACAACCAACATCACCACCACGTGGCAACAGAGAAATTAACTGCTTGAAGTCATTACATAGCTTAAAGTCTCTATTCTCTGCATGCTCCCAAGTTGGTCATCTCTGAAGTACGTGCTGCCACCTGCATGGATGCACAGCTCAACCACAGTAGAACGTGGGGCTTCAGCAGCAGCCCAGACAAGTCCTACAGCAGCACAGCTCCAGATGAGAGCATTCCAACAAAACAGATCTCATTAGGAATGACTTTCACCCACAGGCCCAGGGAAATACTAAAGGCATGCTTCCAGGATCACAGTGAGCCAATCTGTCTGCAAGCTTCCTTCACATAAGGGCCATCCTTTCCCACCACGTTTCTGCACTACCATTGCACATGTCTGAAAATAGCTGTGCCTTCAGCTGGATTAGTTTGCAGTCATTTTACCTCCTTGATCTGCCTAACTGTGCTGCTGTAGAAATGCTGGTTGACAGAACAGGGTACAGGGTAGGAGCAGCAAAAACGTGACTGTGAAGAGCAGGATTGCTTCTTAAGTGCAACAGCAACTTGGACCCCAACTGCAAAACACTCTTCAGGGCATCCAAAAACATCTTCTGATGGAATACGTCTTGGTCATAAGAATAATTAGACCTTACCCCCACTTATCAAATAGGGCACAACCAAGAGGTCCACTTGAGACAGCAAGACAGAGAAAAAGGACCTAACTTCCTCTCTTCTACCTGCTCAAACCAGAGAAGTAGCAAGCTGGTAAGACATATGTACACAATATGCTACTCATTCTTTCTTCCTGGGTGGGTCCAATCTTTCTATACTGAGAGAACTTCTGTGGTAGAAAAGGATACTGCTTTGGAGCAGGACATTTAAAATGGCATCTGTCTACCAGGCAGCAAAGTGAAAAACTGTAATCTCTCTCTTTTTACCATGAAGAACTTGTTCCCACCAGTTAACAAAAAGAGCTGTTGTTAGGGTTAAAACTGTCAGTACCAATAAAACCCACACCCACCTGGTTTCCAGATTTGAAGTGAAGGCAGTTGTATTACGTGCTGATGGTGAGACCACTTTTGTCTTCCTGCCTCGAGCATTGAGAGCAGCATCACTTCTCACTGCTGACCCCTCTCTGTATGGAGATGCAAAATCCCATTTAAGCACCCCACCTCTGGCTGCTCAACAATGCTGCTAACTGTTTGACACATTGAAAATGAAGACTAGGATGCCTCATACTCATTTCATATTTAGCTGTTCATAAGAAAGGTAAAGCAAAGTGTCCCTAACTGCTCCTCTAGGACTGTGATAGACCAGCTTCAGGGAACATAAGTACTTTGCAAAAACGAGGAGTTCAGAACCCCATTGAGATATTTTTAGGGATGAACCACTCGCCAAACTGGCAAAAAATTTCATAAAGAAGCCATTTTCCTTTGGTAGGTCTAAATCTGGAGCCAGGCCCTCATGTAACTCCAGCCTCCTGGTACTAAATGATTGATTTTTCCAGTTGGGAGTATTGGATGTACTTCTTGTAAACATTTCTCATTTGGGACCTGACTTAATTCATTATGTTGAGAGATCTCTTCAGGCTGCATCCTCTCTAAGGCAATATAAATAACATCCACACCAGCCTTATTTGGGGGGCAGAAAACCCCAGCTCTAAAGACAGAACTCATCATATGGACATACTGCTGATGCAATGTGCAAAACAAAAGCAGGCTCCAAGGAATAAAAACTGAGTGAAGCCCATACTTGATCCCTGTAAATGCATGTCTGAAAATGAACAGTAAAAAGCAAACCTTGGGTGAATGAGAACCATCAAGCCAAATAACATCTCATCACCCATAAAATTATGTGATTTATACCCAATTAATTGTAGTTAACTTTAAAAATGAAGCTTTGTATCAGTTCAGACTATCTGTAACACCTAAATTCAGTACAATCCAGAGGACCAAGTTTGAGGATTTCATTGGGTACTATAAGGAAAATTGGGCTGAAAATATAGTATGGATACTTGAAACAGCTCCATACTCCCTCTCCCTCCCCTGAACATACTCCCAAAAAATCTAGAGGGCAGCTGTGTAGATATTTATCTAGCTATGAAATTTCTACCAGGACAGCTAATAATGCTTTAAAACCCAGACAAAATCCCTCCAGGACTTTTTTCAGAAGTTACTTTTATTAAAAAAAATTAATGCTTCCAGAGAGCTTTTATTAGGGCAGAATTAGAATTAACATGTTAGATAAACATGTTACAACAGTCATGTGAGCTTATAGGAAACAACACATTCCCCACCCTGAGGTCTTTATTTTTAGTGCAGAAACCAGGTTGGTATAGCAACAGAAAACATCCCAGCCACAGACTTTCACCCAGAAGGCAACCCAGGAAGGTCAGCTAACCTATCAAGCTGGATTTCAGGAGACACGGATTCCAGGTAAAAGAAGGAGAGATTTAATAGTCTTTTTCTGCAAGAGTGTGAAGATTCTAGCTGCATGAAATGGGTTGTAAAACACAAGTAAGAGGAACTGAAGGTCAGAGACCTTGCAACAAAATGACATTGGAATTTTTGAGCTGCACAGCAAACATGTTCAACCAGTCCTAGGTATCCTTAGCTATTTCTGAAAGGCCCACATCTTCCAATCTTAGGAGAAACAACCCTCTAAGTTTAAAGAGCTACAAGTCAGAAATTCACACTGGGTCAGTCCCAAATCTTCAATACCATATTTTTAGTCCAGGGACATATTAGTAGCATATGAGATGGTTAGAAATAATAGGCAAAAATCTTATACTTCTAAAAGCAGTAACATGACACCATGGAGAAAGCCTTAGATAAGGACTCCTGTACCCTGGGTTCTGTTCATAGCCCTGTTAAATGCCTGGAAATGCTCTTGGACAAGTCATTTCAGCCTTTTCTGCTTCACTTTCATCCATACAGAGAGAGAGAGAGACATGGTTCCTTTGCAAAACCACTTGAATTGATTAAAAAGCACAAAAAACCCCCCACCTCCTTATATTTCTTGTTCAAATCCACAAGCTGTAGCTAAAGGCTCTGTGGTGGGCTTTGTATAATAAACTATAACCATGTTCTCAAAATATTTCTTGTTCTCTCACAAATACTGGGAAGCAAAAGCTAGGGAGAAGACTGTACATTTGCCACTGAATTAAAAGCCAAGTGGTGGTGGTTTTTTTTTTTATTTTCAAAATAATTGTTTCTGAATATTTTTTAAATAGAGCTTTAGGCCATCATATACAAGTTGAAGTCTGTCCTTACTTATGTTTTGTGAACCCCCTAAAAGTAATTCACAGATCACAGATTCATTGAGATGTTATCCTAGACTTGTTTTGATCAACTGTTAAAGCAATACCTGCATCTTTAGGGTAAGAAGATGGCTCATGACAACTTAAATGAATCTGTCCCACATTCAAAGCATTTCTAACAGGCTCTGAAGCAAGGCTTTTCAGGTTGCTGGTAGACATATACATTAAATAGAATAAAATAGTGGTGACTCCTGCAGATCACCCTGGCCTCAATCAGCCTTGCTGATTTAACACTTTACACTGTCCCACAGTAATTTCCCAATCCCGCTTATTCTGTGACCCCACCACCTCTCATCTCTCAGCAATACTCTGAGATTCTAGAAAAGAAACACTGATTCACTATCTTGATATTTAAGTTAACTGTCTTCACTTTAGAGAAAGCCAGCCGACTCAAAGTTGCTCTTCTGTCGCTGCACATCACCCTCACAAATAGGAACCCCCTTCATGACAACTTGCACTACATCTCTCTATGAAACTGCCTCATAGCTAACTATTCTATGTTAACACATAATTAGCAAGTTACTGCTATCACTAAGCACTCTGTGGCACCTCTACCTCCATGCAGGAAGGAAGGTGATCTCCTCAAAGCAGCAGCCAACTCTTCAAGATGAAACACAGAAACAGTTATCATTAACATTTAAATACACACACATTTGAAGTTCAGTTCAGCTTAGAAGATGGTCTGAATATGATGAGCTAGCACTTGACAACTCTGTCCAAATTGCTTATGCTATAAATGCTCCAAGCAAGCTCTTCACCCAGGTCTTACATCTTTCTGTTCATAATGTGAGGCTGTTCAAGGGTCACCAAAAGGTGATTTGTGGCCAACATAACCAGCCCAGCAAGCATTTCTATTGTCGGCAATTATGCAAAAAGATCACTGTACAGTTTAGCTCCACTTCCCATTCCCTCTCCTCCCAATTTAAATAAAGAAAAACTGGCTTGACACAGGCAAAATTATCTTGCCAGTATAAATCACACCCACATTCAAGAATGGCTTACTAGCACATCATACAGGATGGCTTAAAGCACCTCCGCAGTGGTCAATACAATGAAGCCCAAATTATTAATTTGGGCTTTCAGTGCCATTTCCATCACAGAATGGTGTTTTCCTTCTCAGAGGTTTTACAGCAGCAACGGAGACACAGGATGGCTAAGCAGAACATTTTACAGACTGACAAACAAACCTGAAATTATGATTAAGTCCCAGACTGGATACATTTAACAGCTATGAGAAGAGATACGGAGATTTAGTCAGTAATGTTTTGATGAGTTTTCAGGCTTTCTACTGTCTGGCCTTCTAAAGCACAGCCAAGCATGTCAGACAAGAGCACTGCAAGTATTTCTTTACTCCATGCCTTGTAAGCAAACACTGAATACTTACAGCAATCACTTTTTTTGCACCAATAATTTATTGAGTAACTGAATCAAGTCGGTATTATTCAGCATGGCATTCTCATTGTATCAATTCAGAGCATTTATCCCAAACTTCTGCATAACTTCTATAGATTGCCCTCGATGTATTTTGGTTGTCAGTGAGAGTACATCTTGGACCATAAGGAGCTAATTACAGAAAGTGTTTTTGTAGGCCAAGAGACCATTCAGTTTCAAACTAGCTCAAGACTTCTTAAGAAAGTTTAGAGTTTGCTTGGATTAAATAAAGTTTTATTCTAGTATCACAACCTTTAGATTCTTGAAGGCTCTATGTGAAAATTAGCGTGTTATCCATCCTTGAACAAGCTTTCCAAGATTTAGTGTACTAAAAATTTGGAGTATATCTACATTGAGCAACTTCAGGTAATCTTGGGACACCAAGAATTCATTTGCTTGGTGAAGAGAGCACAATTAGAGCAGCTAAACAGAAATGGATTCAAACAATCAAAATACTTCAGTTTAAAGATTAGAAGTGAGGACAAAAAAATCCTTAACCATGACACAGTAAATTCAGCACAATACTTGGGTAGGGTTATTCTTGCCATTCAAGAGTTAAAGCAGAGTTTCAAAATGCTAGTACCAAAAATAAAAATACTTCAATGATATTTACATGTAATTATGTAGCTCTATGGAATGTTCAGTACAGTAGCCTGGTAATTGTTATGACAGAAATTAGCCCCAAACAGACTGATATTTATATTCTTTTTCCCTACAAAGTTCTTCTCACAGGAGCTTAACTTCATTATTTCTTCCCCTATTATCTGAGAAGTTGGCAAGAATTACTTCCCTTGGACATGGAAAAACATCCTCCACTGTTTCTCCAGTCACTCTTTAAGGCAACAAAACATTAAGTCTAAAAAGTGCTCCTTAACAACTACTGAGATTTCTCATACTATATATTTGGTCTAATACGAACTGAGAATCAGAATTTCACTGTCCTTTCCTTTAGAAACACAACTATGAATGATTTTAAAGTTTTTTCTTTTTAAAAGCTGTCATTTCCTTTAGCTATATTATACCTTCATTTGTCAGCTTGAAATAAGCTCGTACCTAATGCGTTTTTAATTACCATCATTTATTTACATTTTATACCAGATAACACTCTTGCTTTTCAGGCATAGACAAGGGCCCTGGTTCCAGAAGCTCCCAGAGCTTAAGACCTAAGCAGGATCCCACACAAACCCACCTTCACAGCATTAGAAGCAGGTTCCTGAGCAACCCCACAAAGAGATCTCTTCCTTACTGCTTGTGTTGTGCCATCCATTTTATTAAGTGACTCCTGAAAAAGAAAAAGCTAGCTTCGTTTACTTTTTTGCCCTGCTCTGAGGCCATCAGCTGAGCACCAACTCAACAAATACAATAAAGGACGAAAAGCTTTACGTGATTGTCTAAAGCCCAAAATATAGAGCATTATCGTTGTATTAGCTAAAGGTAGCACAAACACAAGTGGGCACATCGGCCACGGAATACACACAAAACCAGAGGGAAAAAATGGTTAACAACTAGTCAGGAAACCTAACGAGCCAGCACCCAGAGCGCGGCTAATCCCAGTCCAGGCTGGGTTACCAAGGCGCACGGCACCACAACAAGGCACCGTCACCAGACGCCCGCCCTCTCTCCTTCATCACACACGGCCTGAACGGAGCCTGCCGGGCCCCTCCGCTGCCTGCGATCCCGGCGGCTTCCGGGCTGCCCCAGGCCCGGCTCCCACGCCGGCTCCTCACGGGCGCCGCCGCTGCCACCGCCCGGCCCGAGCGCCGCCATTGCCGCCCCGCACGCGCGGCCCCGGCCTTTTATAGGCACCGCGCCGCCCCACCCCGCGCCGCACCGCCCGCCCTCCCCTCCCCAATCCGCGCACCGATAGTACGGCAGCGCGGATTGGCCGCGCCGGCGCCGGCCGTTTGTGTGGGGCGCGGCGATTGGCGGAGCACGGCCGCCCAACGGCCGCCCGCTCGCGAGCGCGTCCCTGGCGGTGTCAATGGCTCCTCCTGCCACGGAGCAGCGACGGGCCTGAGCCGGGCAAGACCGCGGGATCGCCGGGGGCCGGGACGGGGGGGGCGCGGCGCCATCGTCCCCCACAGCAGCGCTGGGAGAGCCGGCGGCTCCTCTGCCTTCGAGCGAGCCGGCAGCGGCGGCAGGACTCGCGCCCGGAGATTTCCCCCCCGCCCTTTCCTGCTGCCCGCGCCTGCGAGGCGGCCGCCCCGGGGCTCCCTCCGAGCGCCCCCGTCCCCGCCGAGGCACCGGTTGCCGGAGGATTCCCCCCTCCCCTCCTGCCGCCCACACGAGCCGGCAAATGAACTCGGTCCGAGCCGCCAACAGGAGACCCAGGCGAGTGTCCAGGCCGCGCCCGGTGCAGCAGCAGCAGCAGGAGAGGAACAACGCCGCCGCCGCCGCCGCCGGGGATCGGGGTAAGCCGGGCTCGGGGCCCGCCCTGCGCGGGGACCGGCAGGAAAAGCCCAGGCTGCTTCACCCTTGGCTCCCGCTCAGGCCGCGCTTTGTTTGGCTCGGGCTCTGCCCCGGCTCGGGGGGAGGCGGGGGCTCGGCCCCTTCCCCGGCCGGGGAGGGGGGAGCCGATCGCCCGCGGCCCCTTGGGACAGGACACCCCCGAGCCCCCGCCCCGTCTCCGGGGACCGCGAGCGGGCGAGCCGCCCTCACCCCCCGGGAACACCGGTGCCTTCCCGCGGGGAGCGGTGGGCCGGGCCCCCGAGGGGCGCGGGGGGAGAGCGCCCGGGGACTGCGGGGCGGGGGGAGGCCGTGGTGCCTGGCGACTTGCGGCGGCACCTTCCCCGAAATGGTGTCCGGGGGCGGCGGCCCCGGGTCTGGCCGAGGCTCCGCGGGGCCGGGCCCGGCGCGCCGCGCCTGCTGCGCAGTTCGGGCTCCGGCTCCGGCGGGGGGGCCGCGGCCCATCCGCGATTGATCCCCCCCGGCCACACCGCCCCCGCGGCCCCGGAGCAGAGCGGGGGCTTGGGCCGCCCGCGCCTCAGCCTTGCTCGGCCGGGGCCTAGCGTGAAAATGTTGACAATTCGGAGCTAATGGGGGAAAGCACCATTGTGTGAGGGCATGAGGAAGCGGCGAGGTGCGATTCGCCCTTCATGGAGCGGGGTGCGGGGGGGCTCGGGGGTGGCGGCCCCTTGGGCCTATCGCTGTCGCCCCAGTGGTGGCTCTGAGGGTGCCACTGTGCGTGTGCTCCGAATGTGCAGGGCTGGTGGTGGCTGGGCTTTTTTTTTTTTTTTTTTTTTTTTTTTTTTTTTTTTTTTAAGGCGAGATGGGGGTGGGATTGGAGGAGACATTTTGCATGTCTTATCTGGTGGATTGGATTTTAATTTTTTATGCATTACCTGCCACAACTCCGGCGTGATAAAGGAGACTGATCCGTGGTGCGGTCTTCGGTGTAGAAATGCCTTTTTAAAATCTAAAAAAAAAAAAAAAAAAAAAGGCTTCATTGTCAGCTGAATGTCTTGTTTGAATATCTAGGATATCACATTGAGAACAATGTATTTTAGCTACGGAGATGCATCGCGATAACTGTTTTAGTGCATTTTATGCAAGCAAAACATTTTAAGTAAATGAAGTAAAGAAAATTTAATCTGAGGAAGTATTTTTAATTCTCCATTCCTCCCCCTCCCTCCCCTTCCTTCCCCCGCCCCCCCTCGCACACATTGGTCAGAGCAAAGAATGTTACCCAGACCAGATTGCTGTGTATATAACCAGAGGATGTGATGTCTTATGCCCAATTATGGGTCTTGTGTAAATCTTCCAAAATCTTCAGTAATTATATGATTAAAATTACTTCTCTGCTATACTGACATTTAAAAGAAAAACAACACAGAAAATAGAGCAAAACAACAAAAAAGAACTCTCAAAGACATACACTGAGGGTTTTCATCATCGATATTCCATATGCAGAATATAGGGATTTTTTCAACCCCATGGTTTACTTTGCCTTTTAAATAGATGAAAATACAACTTATAAAAGGCATCCAGAATGCTATGCTTATGGATTAAATGCCATAATTATTCAGTTTTATGTTGGACTGCCACTCTTCATATGTTACTAATTTGCTAAAGATACAGGCAGAAACTTTCTCTATTAAAATGTAAGGCTGCAGTGTGTTTGTGTTACTCTGACATTTCTGGAACTCTGGACTCACCTAATTCTATTTTTTTTTTTCGCATTGTTCTCTGCTGTTGGCCACTCAGTGGTGATGAAATTATAACAAAATCAAATTCCATGGTTTGTGGAAATTATTGTTCCGTGTGGATCACTGCTAGCTTTTTCCTTGCAGTTTTGAAGGTCAGTTGTGCTAGGTCTTACTTGCCCAAAAATATATTAACAGCATTAAGGTTTTTTTGTCATTAGTGTTGCATCTACATTTGTGGTGTCTCTAGTGCAGTTTCTGTTCTATCTCAGGATTTGCAAGGTGTGATCCAGTATATCTGGAAGGTAATTTCAGTTTTACCTGTGACTTTGATCGCTTTGTGCAGGGCTGTTGCAGTAAAGGCTGTTGAATAATGCTACTAAATTAAAAGCCAATATACTGGGGTTAGATTATACCATGCAGATCAGTGTTGACTTTTTTCACCTTTATTCCCAAGCAATGTAGGTCATCCTAAGAAAGGCTGTACAAAAGAATAGGTGTAAGTTATTAGGAAAGGGTTTCTATTGAAGTCAGATTTAAATTTGTTAAAAAAACCCTCTCTTACTGGATACTGTGGCTGCAGCTGTGACTGAACAGAAATTATTTTTTGTTATTGTTAATTTCTTTCCTCCTTCATATTACAGCTCTGTACTTATTAGCACAGATACCATGGGACAGAGTTGATAATACAGCTCACAGTTAATCTTTGGAACTTCTTGTTTCATATTATTAGATTGCTTAGTAAAACATGTACTAGGTCTTGAGCTTTATTTATTATTTAATGCTGCGTAAGTAGACAGTGTTTTACAACTGAGTAACAGCTGTTACATGTTCACTACTGGGTAAAAATCAACTTTTTGATGCCTATTGTTAATAAATAGATCACTGGGAAAAAATGCTTTTATAAAAATCCTTCCTCAGATTTTCCTTATAAGAATTCAAAAATCATTCAAAGCTGTGCTTTATACTGAAGTGATTCTCATTTTATGTTTGTAGTAGGAACAAATCTAATTAATATATAACCATGCTATTTATATGATACATTGATGAATCTGTGTGCCTGTGTTCTGATTAGTGGTGAAGGGAGATCAGATAAAAATGTTTTCTCCCCCAGACTCACTGTTGTACAGGCAAGATAAGATGTCATCAGGATACACTTCCCAAGATGTTTTGCCTTATGCTCTGCTGTTCACGCCTCCCTCCATCTAAATTAGCCACTCTGGCTACACTATGCCACTTCTATTTTATCTTCTCCCTCCTGATCTCTCCCCGGTCACCAGTGGGGTTACCAGTGGTTTATTCAGTGGTTTTGCAGTTCTGCATGAAGGATATAGAATAGATGTGTCCTTTTATTTTCTTTAGGACAGAGAGCTACCTGAAAGGAAATCTAGACTTGGTAATATTTATGATTAAATATTCCCATGTTTGCTTGTAGTGTTCTTCTTTTCTTTCTTGAGTGTATAGGTTTGGCTAGTTTTAGGAAGAAGACAAGGTTAGACACTTATTTTAAAAGACAAAAAGATCTTCAGAATGCAGCTGAAATTGTCAGCCTCAGAGCTTTCATATGAATATATTTTTCTTGTTTCTGTTCTTCTCAAAATAATAACTCCATTAGTAAATATGTGCCCCTGTAAAACCAGCACATCACTGGATGTAGTACTAATGAGGTTCTGAGCTGCATGTCCAGAATTAAGTGCTCTTAGGGTCGGTTCCTGTGCGCTGATAAAAAGAGAGCGTGTAGCGCTGTGGCAGCTGCATCTGCCACGGTGCTGCGCGCTGCTCTTACGTGGTGGCGGTGTCCATGTGACAAGGCAGGGAGCTGGCTCCCGAGCTGCCTGCGCCAAACGCTAACTGCCGTTCTTTTTTTTCCCAGGTTGATTTTTGGCATGACTGCTGCTACAAGGGAGGGGATAACGCTGAACGCCTGTGGGTGTGGTGGGACTGTGGCAAGCTCCAATTCAGATTGGGTTAAGCTGGGTCAATACTTTTGGAGCTGAGGCAGATTTAATACATGCAGCCTGTAAACCTACCTTGCAAGTTTGCTTCCCCTCCTTGCCCCAATCTATTTTCCAGTGAAAACAAGACACATACCCATAGAGTCTGTGTGTCACACTGTAACTTCTGAACTTGTTAGCTGTTTCAACCAAAGTTGACAAAGGAGTGGGAAGTTTTGTGGAAACTATTGGCTGGGCAGAGGACAAAGACAATGAGGGAAAGACATTTGTAATGCACCCGCTCTACCCATGCCAAGAAGCAGCAACCAGCTTGCCTGTCAGCACACAAGGTAATTGAATTAGTCATTTGTCTGTATAGGGGACACGAGGCCTTGATGTACTGGGAAAGAGAGTAGGTTAGGCAGTGTAAAACAAACATGTAGAAACTAAGCTCCAGTAGAGTCCTTGCTCACAACGTTTGAATTTTGTAATGTTGAGATAAATATCTTAGGAATGGTAAGGAGTCTTTATTTGGCTCTGTTTCAGGTATATGTGTGTAAGCACGTGCATGATTATATATGAGTTTTTTTAGTATGTGCACCAAAAGGCTTATTTGGTGAGTGCAGGGCAGTAATAGTAACTGAATTAAATTACTCTTATTCTGAAGCAAATGCACAGACTTGCATGAAAGCACTGAAATGGGTTTCAGTTTTTGTAGGGTCATGCCTTAGGGCAAGAGGTCAAGTTGGGCATCAGTTGCTCTGCATGGAATGAAATCTAGTTAAGGCTTTTCTCTATTTTTTGAGAGTGAGTCATGGGCTGGGAAAAGATATATTCACATATGGAAATATAATTCTTGTTTTTGCAATGAAAAATTTCCAAAGTCTACCTTACAGATAAAAGTTTAGAGTATATTAACTTGGTTCTTCAATTACAACTTCTGTTTCCCAAAGCCTCATTCTTCATTACGAATACGAAGGAGTGTCTGTGTGTGTACCTTTGTTGTCCTTCATGTAAGACAAGTGCCTAAACCTATGCTAAAGCTTTCTATTTCATTTGGAGAGATCAAAATCAAGTGTATTTGTTCTTGGCATACACAGTAGTATTCATTGCCTATAGTTTTGGTATATTTTAGTCAATCATAAGATTATTAACATCAGTTACAGTTTCCCCGAAATGCCAAATCTTTTTTTACTGTGTTACAAAAACTTGGAGCCCAGTGGTTTAAGAGACAATGAAGCCTCCTCCATGGCTGTATTTTATATCTGCGTGCTTTGGGGGAAGGTTATGCTCTGTGCCCCCCTCCTTGCTCTGGTGTTCCCTGGGACAATCACAGTTACTGTTGATACATGTCAAGCTTTTACTGCAGGTGTGCAGGCATTAAGCATCTCATTTGTCGAGCATAAATAAACATTCAGTGCACTGGATATGAGGCTTTGATGTATATGCATAGAATTGGAGCACTAGGAATGCTCTTTCGGCCCAGCAGCTGCCTGGGGAGGTCAGGTTGGCAGTCTGCTTTCCATGGGCAGCTCTCTCAGCAGTGTGGTGGGCCTGGTGTGCCTCACTGTGCTGAATGTGCAGCGCCTGTGCAGAGCCACTGCTGGGCCATGTGTTTGCTCAGCACAATGAGCACACACACAGGGGTGGCATCCCAGGGGCTGCCACTGCAGCCAGGACAACTCCTTTGGCCCACAATTTCCTCTGGGTCCCTGGGGTAATTGGAAGGAGGATGCACCAGTTGCATTGTTAATGTGCATCACCTGCGGCAACACTTAAACTTCCTCTTGCAGGCTATGCCTGTAAGCTGTTTGGTCTGCTAGGAAGAGGAGGTGGTGTGCTTCTGTAAGGTTTCGAAGTTGTATTGATTAGTGATTAAATATATTTAGTCTTACACATCACAGTAGACGCAATAGAAAAATTAAACCAGAGCTGTGGAATGTACAGTAACAAAAGCAGAGGTGAACTGACTGAACTAACAGGAACTGAGAAAATGAAAGGTTTGTTCAGTTGAATTTGTCATTACCTAATCTTTTCATGTTTTCAGATTATTAAGTATTTAATTTTGTTTTTTACTTACATGATGTTTCTGCATTCAGCACTTGGATTGGAAAGAGAGCAAAACTTGGTTATTCTTGTTCATGGTATTAAGCTGTAGTATCTGGATATAACCTAGCCTTTTAGTCTGAGTCCTTCAGTTCTTGTGAAATGGGGGCCAAGGAGGGGGGAGGAAAAGAAAGCAAATTAAAACATACAGTGAAATTACAGAACATCAAAATTCTGCTTTTGTAGTATATTATTGCTTTGAAATTTTTGTAGAAGAAAAGAGTAAGCTCTAGATGTAGGTTCCTAAGTAAAGAAGATACTCTGAAGGTGTCTGGTATTATGTGCACTGTACTTCCTGTTAGAAAGTTTAATGAACTTTTCTTGAGGTGAATAAAATCTATGAATCTGGAGTCCTTAAAAGAGAGCTGAGATAGTAGTTATTGTGGTTCCTCTCAGTAACAGTTTTCCTGATTATACTGCTGACTGTTCTTAAAATTATTATTTATTTGTGGAGAGAAGCTGGGATAAACAAGAAATGAACACTTACAAAACCTCAAGTTTTTTCAGTAGGCTTTTGGGGACTATTTTTTGTGCTCTCCTCTGAGATGCTTCCTTTAGTTGCATTTTTCCAAGAGAGCTAAGTAATTGCAGAGCCTGTTTGTTAAAGAAAGGGGTTGTCCTGGTTCTCCTGCTTCTAACTCCATGCTCAGCCTTTGCCTTGTTTTGACACCCTTAGCTCCCTGGACCATATCACCACAGAAACCAAGCTTCCAAAACACTCTGAGTAGTTACCTGCTGCTTTAGCTGTTGGAGCTATCTGACTGCAGGGTTGGGTGAGTGCATAAGAGAATTGGTGATCAGGGGGACTGGCCCTTGCCCTCGCAGGTCACCCTTAGATCAGCTTGGCTGTCATGTGGGATTGGAGCCTTCCCCAGTGCCTGGTGCCAGTCCTGTGTATTTGAGAGGAGCTGTTGCAATGCTGCTGGGGCTCTGTGCTCTGCTCCGTGCTGTGGGACACACAATGAAACCTACTGTTCGTTGTAACAGAAACCTGCAGTTTCCATTCCGTTGCCAGGTTTGTCAGGTCCCTCTGATGTCTTCTGTGTGAGAGTTCAGGCACTGCTTTGTTCTGGGTGCTCAAACTGCTGCATAGTTGAGCTCTGCCTGGAAACCTTGTCACTCAGGCTCCTAGGTTTGTTTCTGTTGAGCAGTGTACCTTGATTCTATGTAGGTTATTCCACAGAAGCCTGTATAGGTATGCTTCCCATGCATACCGGATATCACTGGTATTCCAGTATCAAAATAATAGTAGTGTTTATCTTCTTGCACAACCAGTTCTGTGTTCCAAAAAACTGATTCAGCTGTACCATGTGAGTGCCAGTCTAGTGCTGGTAGAGCATATAAAGCTTTTCCTCACTTTTTCTGTGCTGATTGACTGTGTTGAGCTTGGTAGGTACACAGAGCACAGAGAAATGAGCACTCCTGGGAATGAGGTTGGGAAACAAAAGCTTGGGTTTTGTCCTCCTTTGAATTGCCGCTACATGGCAACAAGGCCAAATCAACAACTGTACTTGGAATTCCTATACTTATTTTAAATAACCACTGTCCATACCAGCAGAAGAGCTGAATTTGCAGTCTCATGGTCATCGTGCTGTGTGCATGCTTTTATACAGAAGGGCTGGTTAGCATCAATAGGTCATGCTACAGTAACTATTTCCTTTTGGTAATCCCAGTTTGTAGTGTTTGGAAACAGCCTGTTTACCTTAAGGGCTCCCATTTGTGCGTTCTCTTCAATTGCTTGTTTTCAGCTTACATATCTAGAAGCAAAGGTTCCAGAGTTTAGTGTCTTGCTTTCTGAATAGGGGAGAGTTGTAGCTCTACAACAGATCTAAATTTCAAGCTATCTTTGGACAGGTTATTGTAGGATGACAGGTTACCATATGTCAGCTGATTTGTGGTGTCTGATTCACAGTAATTGTTCATGTGTATGCTCTTAGCCTGTGGCAAATGTAAGGTAATTGGAGTTAGCTTGACCCTCTTTCATTATGCTCTTGCAAGGCACTCCCTTCTCCGTGTGCATTGTTAGACCTGCTGAAGAGCCTTGGCTAAAACAATAATGCAGTTTCTGTCTCTCAGCTAGTTTGGCTGTATCTGTACAACAGCAGGATGAGGACTTCACCATTTTCCTGTATTGTTGCGGTTTTGAGACCATACCTTGCTGATGAAATAAATCCTACGAAGATGCTATCCTGAAAACCAGTCAGATATTAAAATTGCCAGGTGTGTTTTTCTTTAGAAGAACATATAAAGCTTTATTAGTGCGTTTAAAAACATGTGAAACAAGTTGTTCATTTCACAGTATCTTGATACACTTCTTTCTTGTTTTTGAAGAAGTATATTTTACCTTGATTTCTTTCAGATGATGCTTGCTAATTGAAATAATTCTAACACCGCAGGAACAATTTTCAGTGTTCTCATTCAAAGCCTACTGAAATCCTGGCTAACTGAAAGATTCCCATTTACTATAAATGGCACTTGAATTTGATCTGAAATGACATGAAAGGTAAAACAATTGATTTTCTCTTTAGTGCTTAGTTCTTATATTAAATTTGATTTTTGCAACAGAAAATCCAGTCCCGTCTGGTTCATCAATAAGTGTTAAAAATCTAAAGTACTACTTAAATGCTTATGGGAAAATATTTTTTGGTAGTATCATGCAGCTATCCTGTCTTGCTGCCTTACTGAATTCTTTAGGGTCTCAAAGAGAAACTCGGAACTGTCTCTTGAATCTATTCCATTTCCTCTTCTTACACAGATTAATCTCATTACTTAATTACTGCATTACTGGTCCTGTGTGTATATAAAGTATCCTCCCTATTTTTTCATTCTTATTTGGTCAGTAAGTGTTTTTTCTAGGTGATAATTGGGTAAAATTTACAGTTCCCAAGCTTCTTGTATTTGGAAAACTGAGAGGAAATATGTAAATTTCTTCTTTAATTGGAATTGGAGACATAGGTCTTGGTGCAGACTTACTGTAGTCCCATGAGAAATAAATGGTTGGAAATTTTATGAACATACCTTTGAAAAGTTTAGTTTGTCAATGTACCTTTAGAAAGAGCATTATGCTGCAGAAGCATGGGAAAACTTCAGATTTTAATCATTGTTTCTAAGAGCTGAGGACAAAACGGAATGCTTTTTTGGCTAAATAACTCTTTCCTTGATGATTGGGAAAGCAAGAGGCCAGAAAGGTGACCCAAATGCTGTTGGATCATCAATGCAAATTGTGTGTAGTGGCTGCTCAAATTAATGTTTACTATTTCCTTCAATTGTTGCCATCTTGATGGAAGGACTACAGCTCGTAGATGGTTGTTACATTAATTGTTGTCAAGATAGGATGCCTTACCTTTCTCTGAAGGTGGTAAGATCTGTGACCATTTTCTTCGACATTCATCCACAGTCTTTGAAGAGCAGTTATTCAAAATAAACCAAAGTTTACTCTGAAGTTTCATTTGCTCTGTTTGGACCTGGGTTGGCTGCAACTGTTCAAGTTGAGACCATGGGTAGGGACAAGAGATAGAGGAGCTCCATCTCTTATGACCATGGAAGACCTAAGCTCCAGGGCAGTTGCAATGTGTGAAATTACGTAGTGGTTTTTCCATCACAGAACTACTTTTCATGGAATCACAGACTGATTTGAGTTGGAAGAGATCTTAAAAATCATCTAATTTCACCTCTCTTGTATTGAGATCCATTTGAAGCTTCCACTGGTTCCATTTTAAGTCTCCACAAAGCTCTACAATAATTGAGCCTCTGAGGTACGTGCCTCGGATTGCTGTTGAGAGAACCTCCTTCAACACAAGAGTTGTTTGGCCAGCTAAGCATCAGTGGGAGGAGAGAGGATTAGTGCTTTGGGCTACTGTTGTTGTCAGGATGACTAGCAGAGGAATGGGCGTGATTGTGATAATGGGTGATATTTAAGCAACCTAAAGCGGCCTTTGATAACAAGTGTAGAACTTTCCATACCTTGCCAAATTTCTTCTCATTGATCAGCAGCTTGTGATCAATAATCTGCTGATACACTTGACATTATTGGTATGGTTGTTTGTCGTTGTCAAATTTTACCTTAATTTGAAAGGTTCAAGTAATTAAAAAGGGCATATCCCAGTAGGTTCAGTGGGTGTCTGTCTAATGAATCTTTGTTCTGAAGATCAGTTCGTCACAGTACTTGGCAATGTGATGCTGGATTTCCCATTTTGTCTAAATAATGCTTTAACATCTGAGCTTGTTAACTTCAAAAGTCTAAACAGGAAATAATGTTTACTAACTGGCCCATCTCCTCTAAAACTCTCTTTTAAATGCCAAAAAAGAAGAGGAGGTGAAATTACTCTGATTTTTCACTTACAGACAACCTAACGTTAATATGTAAGTTTAAAGGAAAACGTATTGGTCATACTAAAGTTGAAATCTGTACATTTGTAAAAATGTGGGGAAAAGAGAGCGAACAAAAAATTAATTTCAAACAAATTTTTATTTTAAAATTTCAATCTCAATAGTGTGTGGTGTTCCAGTTCAAGATCAGTTTTCATATTCACTTCATTAATTTTTTGGCCTATGTTTTTCTGGATAACTTTTTTGAGAAACTGAAGCTTTGAGTGTTCTCTCTGCTATAGGTTGCTCATATGCTGATTAATACAATGGAAGTTAAAAGTAGGTAGTGTGTGGAAGAAGCATGGTTTTTAACTCTGCTTTTTCAAAGGCCTGCCAAACAATACCTATTATCCATTGGTACTGAGAGTGGATTCATTGCCATGTTCTTGGGCAAATCCCAGCAGACTGAGTGCATAGTTTTTCATTCATTTCAGTTGACTCAATGACCACTATCACAAGGAGTGCTATGAGCTGCCAGTATATTTTTGTGTGTGTAAGATCTAGAAATGTTGCACAATTGTGTGGAATCAAGAACATTATCTGAATCATAGTGAGTTGGGCACAGTGATTTTTCAGACTAAGTACACTTTAGTTGTTATCCCAATGTTTCTTCCCTATCAGCAACATTGGCCCTGAGCATTCCTCTGGGCTACCACTACCAAACAGATAGTCTGGTGAAGTGGTGCTGTAATGTCTGTGAAAGGCAGAAATTTTCAACTCTTTATGTCACTTGCATGGTAGAAATAATTACCACTTTCATAATGAGCAAGTTTTAAATAGTAAACCAGACAATTTCTTTTTCTTATTATCTTTATGATGTTTTGATGCAGCTGTAGTCACTAAAATTATGTATATATACTGAGTATTAAACATTAACTAAGATTTATTTCTTGTAACATGTGTAGGGTCCTGTTGGCAGAAAGATTATGTTTTGCAGTAATGTAAATGGTGTGTGTGTGTTATGGTGTCTGGGGAAACTGCCTGAGCCTGGTTAAGATTTCTGGGATGTATTTTGTCTTTTCCCCAAATTCATTAGTAGTACAGAAATGGCCAAATACATTACAGAAAATGAATTTTAATTTGTTGAGCTTTTGAAATCAGTATATGGCTTGAGAAAGGGTAAAGGGATCAAAAGAGCAAGGTTTAAGAATGTGGTGTTCTGCTTGTGTTTTTTGTTCAGTTAAAAAAAAATCAACCTGCTCCTTTTTTATTAAAACAGATAAGCGATATATTTCCTCCCAAGGCTTGCCTATTCCTCCCCTGTCAGGTATTTTTCACTATATATATGGAGACAATTCTTAACTATCCTTTTCTGCAAACCTAGCTGGCAAAAATCTCCCCATGTAGATAAAATTTCTCTTGGAGACAATCACTGTAGTAGACTTAATGCCCTTAAGAGTTTAAATTAAATTAGAAATTTCTTTTTGTTTTAAGAGTAAATTTGTATACATGTGTGCATATTTAATTTTTAAAGTGAGGAACAATTTGGTGGTTCTTTGTCTCCTCTTTTAGTATTTCTAGTAACAGCACTGCAGTGGGTGAAGTAAGACTAATGAACAGTTTTTAGTCCAGAAGGTTCCTGACTTACAGATCTTTTCACAGAAATCCTTACTCTTGTGTATGCTAAGAGTTTACTTGGGAAAGAGCTGTTCAAGCATTCAGTGATGTAAAAAGAATACTAATCAGTGCACTCAACTTTAATCCTTCCCTTCTGCCTGAAGGTCTTGTGTTGGAGTTGCAGTAGACATGGGGAAATATCTGTTATTCTGCCACTAGTGATTGCTTAGAGTAATTTCAGATACTGGTAAAGGATCCCCTTTGTTTTACTGATTTGGATATTTGTACTGCAGAACTCGTGTGTCTTGCAGGCCTCCAGTCATGTCTATAACTGTCATTGCACACCTGGGATGTACTGATGTACCATTGTTCTAACATCAGCAGTGGGAAATGAAAGCATGAAGAAATGGCACAACTTGCACAAACTCACCAGGGAAGTCTGTAGGCACAGTTTCACTGATATTTTAAGTGGTGTGATTGCAAATAGCCACCAAAAGGGATTTTCTCAGTGGTTTGCTTCTTCCTTCCTTTGTTTTAATGACTGTGAACTTATAAAATCACTGGGTATTGTGTGTGGGAGCTGGTGGAAAAAGGTCTGCACCCTCCTTTCTGGCAGTATTATACACTTAAATAGTTTTATCTTTATCATGGAACCACATCTGTGGCAAAGCACAGAACTGAACGTGATATCCTTAGGTTCCTGTGGTTGGTACTCTAGTTGTGAGCCACACTGTGTCTCTTAGTTCAAAACCTGTTTTCTTTCTGGACTTACACTAGTGCTTAGCTTGTCCCAGGCTAAAATCTGGATGGGTGTACTGGGAGTTGTTGCTTTTTTTTGTCCTTTGTCCTGTGTTCCCAGCTGATCCTTGTTCAAGGCAAGGATCACTGAATGAACAGAATATGGCTGTGATGGTGCTTTAATCTTTCAGGGCAGCATATGAAGGTAAAGGAGAATTGCAGTTGGTTGGCTTAATTATGCTGGGCTGAAAACTGGAGTTGCTCTTGCAGTGCCACGTGAGCTGTATGGCCATCTGTCATTGGGGCAACAACTTTACATTCTAAGGGGCAGCTGGCAGGGTTGAGGTTTGCTTTGCCTGACAGACTTTTTTTTCTTTATTTGTCAGCGTGTGTCAGTCAAAGCCCTTATTTGTGGGTGAGGCAGAGAGTAAAGGTTGTTTTAACTGTGCAATTAACTTTAAAAAAATCCCAAAAGGAACAGTGGGCATTTCTGTGAGAATAAATAACATTCTTATAACTTGCATTCTGTGCCCTTATAGACTCTTGTGGTTTTGAGATGCAACATCGTGACAGTTGTGAAGCCATAGGTGTGGCTGTGGGTGCACTGAACCGTACGTATGGCACAAGAAAATTACACATTCGTACTAAAATGCAGTGTGACATTGTGAAAGCACAAATACCGAAGGAGGTGCATTGAGAGACGACCTACAGCTCATGTGGAAGATTGAAACATGGATTTTGCTCTGGTTCTTTAGAAACTTTATCATAGGCTTTTGAGTAGGGATGTGGAAACTCATAATGGTATTTATCGTATTGGCACATTGCTGTGAATGGAAAGAGAAAAAAACATTGGTAACATTTTATCTGAGGAAGACTGTGTGAGTTTGTAAAAGGTAATTGTTGGGAAAATAAGTAGTTGGAGAAAACACTGCAGTTGGCAGTCAAACAGTGTATGGCTTTTAATTTGAAATGCTTTGAATATTTTTATCAAAAGGGGAAGTACTGTTCCCTCTCTTTTTGTTTGGTGGTTGGCTCTTCTGTTTTTTCAAGACTAGGCATGAGTTAATAGTTCAGTGCTTTTGGAAACTCTCAGTGAGTCCAGCATTTACACTGGCTCTTGTATAAGTCTAACTGCTATAACTTGATCATCCCATACAGCCAGCTGATGTGCTGGGAGAAGAGGCTAGGAAGCAACATAATTTATATAATGAATTCCTAGTACTCAGTGGTGATCTGGACTGGTACAGATGATGTTCTGCTCAAACTTGAACCTGCTACTGGCTGCCCTAAAAGGACCTTTATACAGATGATATCTGCCGTATGGGTGCTTAATCCACTTCTGTCTTCTTCTCCATCCATTGGATTGTTAAAGGGGGTATGTGCAACATGAATTTATTGACTTTGCTCTCTGGTGTGAGCCCATAGTTTGGTCTCAGAATCTGTCACAGTGTTGATAGTGCCTTTCACAATCATGTCTAGGAGTGAGTGATAGGGCTTCCAGGGAGTTAAGGTTGGACTTCTATGAACATGCAATAGAACATGTCTGAGACATCCCCTCATTGCTACATGTAGCTCTGATTAGTCTGGAATTAAAATTTTCTTTCATCTGTCCTACTGAATTACATTGTTTGCTAGGGGAAAGGAAATTTTTGATGGCAAATTTTTTTTTTTTTTTTTTTTTTTTACACT
>WAAE01000870.1:0-32648 GCA_013400495.1 Nicator chloris
TGGGTTTTCAGTCCAGAGCAGGGGTGATCAATTTCAAGAAAATGAAAAGCCACCGTCCAAGGAACTTCTTTGCTTCAGTTAGCTCAAAACTAACTAAAGTAGAAGAGAACTCTCTCCCACTGTCAGTGCTACTAACACAACAGTCTATGAGAAAAGAGTGCAAAAGAGCAAGTGCAGTTTCTGAAAACAAACTGCACACATTTTTCCCCCCACTTTGCTTTCAAAAGCAATCTTAAAAGTGCGGAACTTAAAATCCACCATAAACAGAACAGACAATTGGGAATACAAACATCATAAAGTCACCCTAAGACAGACACCAAATGGGAACCCACTCTAGGTCTCTCAGAATTTTCAGTCCTGTAAGCTAGGAAGCCCGGTATTTTACCAAAGCTTATTAGGAGAGGTAATGAACTTAGCTATAATACCAACACTTCTGCATTGCTTCCAGTTCCCTTCTAGTGTTTGAGGCTAGCTGGGGGCTTTTGCACACATCCTGTTATACTGTATTACACATGCCAGGTTTTCTTTGGGGCTGTTTTTTTAATTATGTTTTTGAATGCTAAATTAAAACTAGTAACCCCTGGTTCTGATGATAAATTGAGGCTAAGATTTCTAAGCAGCACAAGAATCTAAGTAAAATAATTTTTATCTGCCTAGTACTTAAGACTCTGGTACTTAACTCTAGTGACACTGCTGCAGGTGAATGATTGTGTAAAATCCTTGGTTCTGTCCTTAAGAGATGCTCCACACTTTCCGGAACATAACAAGTGCCTCAGGTGTACAGGCTGACATAGATGCTTAGAGCATTTAGTTCTGCATCTCCTAAGAGACATGCAGAACTTTGAAGCACGTTGCCATTGGTACAGCACTAAAATGGAACAAGTTGTTCTTCTAACCTGCTCAGCAAATGTTCTCTAGTTCTCAGGAGCCTTTTCTGTCATTGACAGGCTTACAATTTGTGTTACAGGTTCTGCTAAAAGCAAAGGTAGGGACATAGACCTCTTTTTCTGCTACATTTCTTCGTAAAGCTCATGCCATTACTTATGTTAATTAATGTTAAGTTGTTTTGGTGCCTTTCTCTCTACAGTTCTATTGAGCCATCAAATAAAAGGAACACTGCTAAAGCAAATCTTTGCTTGGAAAAGTATGACTTAAATACATAAAAGACTTTACTCTTGAACTAACCATGACTTCTTATAAGCACCTGTTAACTGCAAAATGATCAGTGTTTATTTAACTATATTTATCTGTAAACCTCCGGAAAAAAAAATATGGAAAACAGACATGCACAGGCAGAGAAACATTAGCAGAGAAGATTTTGTGATGTGATTTTTTTCTGTGATAAGTATTTTAAAATATAAATTTGAAACATTTAATATGAAGGAGGAAGCTATATGAAACCTTGACAATTCTTTACCCCAAATGTAACAGATCTTTTATAATTTTGTGTGAGAGAAGTGTAAATGCTGTAGCTTGGGTTTATACATTAAGCCTTCAATTTATCCTGAAAGATACAATTAGTTTTGAACAGCTACATGGATAATAATGATTTGTGATTGTGAATGCTGAGAGTCATAATGCCAGGGCCAGAGATAGAGAGTAATTCCATTTCTCTTCACATATATCTTGGCTCAAAACCAGAGGAATGTTCTCTGTCAAACACACATTTTGTCTAATTGCCTGATAATACATCCATGTAAGTGATTGATACAATTACACATAAAATAAAGAATGGTATCAAGACTGGTACCTAGAATCATCTTTCTTCATATTGGTGTCTGCTAGGGTTTTTTTTTATTTTTTGTTTGTTTGTTTTTGTGAAGCCCTAATATTACTGTGAGATCTAAAGAAAGCAAGCCATGTATTGCAAAGAAAAGCAATAAAAGCATATCTTCATTTCTTGTTTTGAAAACAAAATTCATATAAATTCAAAAGTGACCACTTGTTTGGCAGTATTTGTGCACTGTATTTATATTACTACTAGGTGATGCCAATTCTCACTCACATCTCGATAAGAAAAGCTATCTAAGGATAAATCCACCTTCTTTGTTCCTTAACCACCCATTCGATATGCCAAAATTATATTACTAAATAAATATAGAAAGTAAATACAGTAATGTTTTTGTTAACTTTTCTGTTTGGAGGCCTATTTCAGGAAGACTTCCTCATACTGAAATACACTTTGCAAATGTAAACTCAAGTATATGATATTGTCTTTTTGATGCTACTTTTATTGACTGAGCTAAATGTTTCATGACATTAGGACAAAAGTAACTTCTAGTTGCTAATCTGAAATTTCAGTTACGCATTGCATAATTATTTCACAGTCAAAAACTAACAATTCTATTATTAAAAAAAATGAAATATATAATCTACAGTAAAAATATAAAATTTTCCTTAATAATAGAAATAAGCATATGTACCATTAAATAGTATTTTACCAGTAACATGTACTCTTTTAACCAAACTTTCCTGAGCTAATCTCACCTTCTACATGCAGTTGTCTAATACATTAACATACATCCAGAATAAATACCATCCACTGCTCTGAATTAACAAAGAGCCTGTAAGCAGTCAATTTACATTGACTTTCTACATATATCTGTTTCAGGTTCATTATTCTTTCTATTTTAATTGCTTTGCTTATACCAAAAAGGAAATTGGAGAGGGTAGCATATTATTTTTGTATAACAACTAAGTAACACGTTTTAATAGTGAGACCCAGCATTTTCCTCTTATGAAGCAGAGAGGCAAAAAGATAATTTTGGTGTTAGGCATATAATCCTTCCTATGAAAAAAAGGTTGGAATTTGACTAGGTCTAACCCTTAAAAACCTCAAAATCAAATTTAGGCATTAAAGTTAACAAGGTTTTCCAAAATGTAGTACAAGGAAGTTGGACACCTGGAAGATGTAAAGTATTACTCATATGGTAAGTATTGGTATTTAAAATGCTGAAATATTTTAAAACAACCAAAATATTTACTAAGCTTCTTGAATTTCCTTTTATGAAGTGAAGAAATTTCATCATAGCAGGGTACCGAGATTACTCACATACACTTTTGGAATCTGGGCCAGCTCTGGTGATGGAGATCTCAGCAGCAGTGACATGAGGGTTAGGGTATGGGTTCGGAGAGCTGCCAAGCCTACAGCTCCAGGGACACACACTCAAAAAGGCATTACAAGGGCATCACGACAGAGTGCCAGCATTGCTGGCTCCACACTTTTTAATCTCTGCCACATATAGCAATGAGGATCTCTGCCAGAGTTCCAAGCTGCCATTAGGGTTAGGGTTAGGTTGTAAAGAGTAAAAGGTGTAAAACACACACCAAGAGGATTTTGGCAGGGCCACAACTCTGCTGCCTCCTCACTTTGCATGCTTGGGAATGGGCACCTCTGCTGTAGATTCTAGCCCACTCAAAGGTCAACGTGAAAAATCTTTTTAATCTCTAGCCCCTGTGACAATGAGGACCTCTGCCACAGTGCCATTAGGACTAGGAATAGGGTTAAGGTTAGGGTTGGGGTTAGGTTTGAGAGAATAAAAGATCTTACAGCTCCAGGAATACTGTGGCTGAAAAAGACACTTCAAGGTGATCCTGTCAGGGCCCCAACTTAGTTGCTCCTACATCTTTCTAATCTAGACCACCCATGGTGATGGGGACCTCAGCGCCAGCAACAAGATGCCTTTAGGCTAAGAGTTAAGGTTGGGAGAGTTAAAGAGCCTAGAGCTCCATGGACACAGTGGCTGAAAAACACATGGCAAGAGGATCATGGCAGGGGCACAACTCTGCTGCCTCCTCACCTTGCAGATTAATTTCACGCATGGGGATGAGCACTGCCACTGTAGATGCCAGCTTGCTGATAGGTTAGTGTGAAAAAAAAGGGTTGAAAATTAATAGCACATGTTAAGCAAACCTTAGGTAATACCTTTCTATAATCCTAGCTAGTATCTTCCTGTATAATTGGTGGTAACACTGAAAGATTTGGATTTTAGTTAAAAAAAAGGATTAAAATAAAATTTTGAACTTATCAAAGAGATCAGCATGTCTTGACCTCAATATATTTGATGCAATGTTTAATTTAAATTAGTGTCTTACATGACACTTAATGAGATAATTTTGGAACACAACAGCAATATTGAACTATATTGAATAAAATCTTGAACAAGGGCTAGGATTCAGACTAATAACCTCAACCCGTTCAGTACCACAGCTGCTGTTCATTTTAAGCTACAGCCTGAGAATTGTTTCCTTGTGGCTAGAATTTGAAGAAGAATTAATTTTTCAAAATGATTAGGGTCAGAATAAAGTTACTTCTGGAAATCTCTCTTGACTGGATAAGTTGAAATTGGAAGGAGAGTGGGCAGAAAGAGATTTGGTTGCTACTTAAGAATTAATTTTCTTCATCTATTTATCATGGTAGATTTTAATTATTTACCATTTATTCCATGTGCTACTGTAAGGTCCAAGTATGAGAAGCAAGTGAACTAAATTATCTGGCATTCGTCTTCATGAACTTCTGAGCTGTCATAAGCTCTCTAGCACAGCATGTGCCTTCAGTTGACACTTCTGCAAAAGCGACTTTGCAGCCTGAGCTTTTGTAGGAGCTCTTGTGTGTAGAGTGATCGGGCAGGCCTTTGTGACTGCCTTAGCTTGGTTACAGACTGATATAAAGAGCATGTCTTTCATGCTATTCAAGAATGATGTGAACTTTGAGTCAGCTTTTAGGTCTTTTATAATTGTTCAGATATCAAGCAAAGACTTCAGTGAGAAAGTGAACCTTAATTATCCCAAAAAGCTTTAACAGGTCCCAGATATAAAATCAAATTAATATTTAAATTTTTTTTTAACTAGTTAACCATTTAAATATAATGAGAGTGTAGTGCAGTGCCACTAGTCTGCTTCTGGCTGTGCGTAACTCCTAAGTGATTTCTATAATGCAGATGCTCCTGGGAAGGAAGTTTTTTTCATTTTTTGGCCAGTAGTTGAAATGGATCTGCGCTGAATAGTGTGGTGACATCAGGGGGAATTAGAATTCACAACACTGTGCATGTCTCAAGTTTTAATCTTCAGACTTGCATAGCTTAAAATTACCTCTGTCTGGAATGTACCACTGAAAGGATTTTTCCAACATTGTCTCCTGATCTAATGAGTTTTAAATTATTTCATCCTGAATTTTCATGAGAAAATTAAACTAGATTTTGTTGCCATGAAAGAAGGGAAAATACAATGTTTTTAACCTCAGGAATCAGACTCTCATTTGACTATATTTGAAATGTAATTCTGAACTCTTGCTCTAATTCGGTTGCATAGTTTTTCTTATAAAAGCAGACAGTAAGGCAAGAATGTATTTATGGTCTACAGTAGCTGAAACAGCAGTTTGTTGGAAAGATCGTGCCACAGCAACTGTGGGTGTAGGCTGGTTTTGGTGCCTGCCTCCCCATCCTGCCAGTTGCCAGGCAACACTGGCAGTCCCAGTACATCCCACACTGCAGATTGAGCTTCCCCTGCGCACACCTTTTTTCAGCTATTCCTGATTCCAGCACAATGGTTATCTCTTTTTACACTGGAGCTGCATTTATTACCTACTGAAGACCACTCTAGTAACAATAATTTACCTTTCAAATTTCTTTTCACTTCCAATGTGACCTACACAGGCAGAAATTGCTCTGTGAAATACAATCATCTTTGGAACAAACAACTGTTTTGTCACAGCAGCAGAACTCACAGCTTTTTGGGACATATAATGAGAAACAAAACAGCTACTTTAACAATGGGGGCCTCTATTTCAACAAGTGGACTTAAGTAGACAGGATTTATTTATACAGCTGTGGTTTAGTTAGAATGAGGTTAATGCTGCTGCTCTGAAGATACTTCCTTCTCTTTATGTTTACTTTGAAAATCAGTGTTAAGTCATTTGAAAGCTAGTAAAACAAAAAGAGCACCACCACTTAGCACCACAGCTTTTTGTAGTGTATCTAAAAATAACAGATTGTCATCTCAGTCTGTGTTAGAAACATGCAAGTTTTCCTCTGGCAGTAACTAATTCAGTAAATAACCTGAGTAATAGGATGGATTTTCGAGTCACAAGGGTTTAGCAGTAGGCTAGGGTACCTGTAACAGCTTCTCCTCATGAACAGTTGTTGCATAGGCTTGTTTGCTCTCTAAGTGATACTTCTCAGCTTTTTTGGACTGAAGTCTCTTGCTAAAATACCTGGCAATGCTATTGCCAGAATTGTTGTTGGCACACTGTAAAAAGACAGGATTGGAAAGGAAGGACAGCTTCAGAAGCTAATGATTAGCAAAGAACACATAATGCATTACTCACATTTGCGTATCCATAGACACTTTAACAACCTTGTTTAAAGAGCTAGGATTATTTACTTAAAATATCACTGTCCCCATTAATACTGCAATACTTTGGTTATAAGTGCTGTTATCTGAAACATGGATATAATAGAAACTTCTGAATAATAAATATGCAATAATTCTTCTGGGACAGTTTGAATTCAAACTACAGTTGCAGAATCATAACTGAACACAAAATAATGTGATAAAAGGGTGTCTCTTGCTCTACCTTGAACTATGTTTATTACTACAGGTAACACATTGTTAGCAGTTTGAAGCAGAAGATCCAAATACCCGGCAAGCTTTGTTGGCTGGAATCTGGTGAAGAATGGTCTCATTCGTGCTACTGTCATCCTTCTAGGGCGATAAGTGTCCAGTTTTGTAGTTACAGGTGTTGCCATAAAACCTGTTCATGCCCCTGCAACTTGGTTTTACACTGCTGTAAACCTCCCCATGCCTGGGTTTGTCAAGTCATGAAACTGTTTAGTAGGCTGTAGTTCACTTCAACAAAGTACAGGCAAGGAGGGCTGTTCAGCAAAAAGATTTGGTTGAAATGCAGAACTTATAAATCCCTACTCATACTTTAAAAGGGAAATAACTGACTTAAAAATGCCTACTTAAATATTTTGCTGCTTCTGTAAATGTGCAAAGAGCTTTTCAAAGCATTCTTCCTCAGAGTAATTCGGAGGAGAAGGAGGTACCATTTAAACTATTCTTATTTTTGACACAGTATGTAGATAACCCTCCTGTTTGGAAAAATCAAGCTTTCTGAATTCCATTTGCTTGAGCCTATTGTGCTTTAGTGATCTGTTCTCGACATGAGCATCCAAGTTTAGGAGTCAGACAATATCTATTTTATACTTGGGCTCAAGCATGTATGGTAGTACACAGATCTGCTTAATGGCAGCTCCTAATAATGCAACAATAGACATTATGAGTTCAGTTGTCAGCCACCCCCACACAGCGCCACCTACACATCACCAGAATCCAAAGCTGAAATTTTAGATTTATATTATGAGACCTATAAAGACATTAAGAAAAACCTCTTCCTGTCACTGAGAAGATGCTTTCAGAGCACTTTTTTCCAACCAACAAATGATCTTGATTGGAATCTTGGTACCATATTAATATTTCAGCCTAGTGATAATTTTGCCTACTTGTGATAGGGAGGAAGTAAAAATGTGAAGCTATTAGAGTTGCAGCTAATGAAACTCAAATTTCTTCTCAGTCACTTTAACTCTTTTAATCCTGTTAATGGTTATAACTTCACCATGAATACAGTTCTGTGCCTTGTAAGTTAGGAGTTACAATACTTCTTTATTCAAGTGTTATACAAGAAGAGTTGCATGCAGAAAGCTTGTAAACATAACACTATTAATTGAAGAAAAAAGTCTCTAAATGTAACATTACAGTGTTTATGTGATTTAGCAAATGAATATTTCCACTATTTGAAACTATTTCTGTTTTTCTTTACTTAAAGCTGTGGCACTCTAAACCAAACTTCATTAAATGTCTGAAAATTACCCTGTCAGGTAGGTGAGAAATAGGCTGATATTCTTGTTTTAACAGTTCAAAAAGTGTGCTGTTCAGAAACTGTTTCGATGAGTGTTAGGAATTTCCCCATGAGTACTTTGTTGTATTGTTCAGAAAACTCACAAGCTAATTTTTTTTTTAATGTTTCATTTTTTGTACAACAATGAAGCGAAAGGGTTTCAAACAACTATGACATTCTCTATACAAATCTTAAAACCCACTACAACTTAAATAGGGGAACAAGACTGTGTGTTACAATGTAATACAAGAGCTCTGCCTACTCCTGTAGGAGAGTACTACCTGTGCAATGGGACTCATAAGGTTTTGATGATAAACACTGAACAGTTACTGGGCTGCACTGGAACCCTGTTGGCTTGACTTGCTCTTTTCCAACCATGTTTTGAGGCAGGAAAATTATTAGAATTTGCTAAAACTTAGAGCCTCAAGAACCTCTGTTATAATATACTTGTCACAGGTAGAATTTGAATTTTTAGGCCAGCTTCATGAAACTTGTTTATGTGAAGAAGCACAAGAGAAATTAGCAATGTAATGAAAAATTAGTCCTGGATTCCTGATAGTGATAATATCTTTCCAGTCATTCTCCACTTGCAAGTAATGTAATTTTGAAATAACAGTGCAAAGTTAAAATTTGTTCTCTCTCTGATATGAAGTAGTTTCACCTGACCGGGTTCAAAATGGGAGGCTAACTGTGTGATATTGGCAGTAAGATAATATCATGTTATTATTGATGCCACTTATTTGAAGGCTGAGTAAATGGCAAATATAATATGACAGGAAAAATCAAAATGAAATTACAGTGTATCAATTCATATTAATGCTCACTCCAGTTAAGTCAAAACAATTTCTTTGATGCAGACTTGGAGGGTCAGAATAGCTTCTCAGAGTCTACATCCACCTCTGAGATGAGACTCTTTCCCCTTATAAGTACAGACCGACATTCTTCCTTCACCAGCTCAAAAATAACCTAGCAGCTGCACAGGAGTTGGAACCTTCTAATTAGCTCTAAGAAGCCTGAAGGAAGGACATAGCAGATTTTGAGAAGAAAAAATAAGTCAATTGGAGCAATAGATTTTCTGAGTTTTGGACATCTAAAATTAATTTTAGTTCTAATAATGTTAGTGGGCATGTTGCCATCCTCTTCACTTGAAATGGCATATGGTCCTCCATGAGGTGCCAGTTGGGAGGCTATTATAAGCAGTCTGGTAACTAAAATCAGTGCAGATTCTTTACCACTAATGGCTGATTCTCAGCTGGACAGTGAAAGATAAAGTGAGGGACAAATGGTGAGGGAAAAAAAAAGAGATAATTTTAAAGAAGTGTTTAAGAGTTGACTACAGCACTTTTATATATGTTAGGTATTATTGTGTGCTACATTATCTCTTAAGTGAGGCTTAAAATTCAGGTATTTCAGTCATGTTAAAAAAAGATCATGACTTTACATCTTTTGAAAAAATTTATGCCTAACTATTGACTGTGTGTGGTTGACCCTCTGTGACAATATCCTTGGGTTTTTCAACAAAAAAACCAGTCTTTTGAATTATCTGCTCTTCTGTCTAGAAGTGGTTGTTTACTTAAACCATAATGTTTTCAAAGCAGGAAACATGCAAAATGAAAACTACGTACTGATGTATTAAAGTGAAGTTTGTTTTTTCAAAATAAATAAAATGGAAGGACTGACAAGATGAACATCATACTGTAGGCAGAAAGCTGTGACAAACTTTGCAAGTTTCTACTGAGTGAAAAAAATACCTCATTAGAGTACCGTAAAATTCTGGAGCTCCACATCTCTCTATTATTTAAGATCTGTTTATGACTCTTTGTTAGTGGCTAATTTTTTGAAAAAGAAAGATTCTGTTTTATGTTTCAAGCAAAATATATAAGCTCATTTGTCTGTATTAACATTCCTTCTTACAGTCATTCATTCATATTAAGATATACTTTTTTATCCTACTCTGCACTTTTCTATACTTGCCTACTTCATCATAAGATTAATACTGCATTAATACATATGACAGGAGGTTTGTAATAAATACCATCCAGTTATATGTACCTGTGTTTCACTTTGTGAGCGAATCATATCCTTTTCCTGAAAATCCAAAAAAATCTCAGAACTTGGGAAGTCAAGAAAAACTGGAGTCACTAAAGCTTTTCTCTAACTATTCACTCTGCGTTTATTCTATATTGTTCTATCTGGGTAACTGCTTTCATTTTAGAAAGATGACTGCAGTATGCCCCTCCCCAAATGACCTTTTCTGTTTGTATTTAAAACACAGCTATGCATGATTTGTCCCTGTCACAGTAGACCTCTATCCACGTCACAGAATCACAGAATCATTTAGGTTGGAAAAGACCTCCAAAATCATCGTCTAACCTTTGACCTCCAATTTGTCAACAAGACCATAGCATTAAGTGCCACATCCAGACCACTTCTGAACCCCTTCTGGGATGGTCACTCCACCACTTCTCTGGGCAGTCCATTCCAATGCATCTGTATGTTAACCAGTCGATTTCAAATTACTAACAAGAAGAGATCCTATTCAGTAGACAGGAGAATCAAACTATAAAATACTTACAAAACTTCTACAGAAACTAGTGAAAAGAAAGGATCCATATTCTCTGCTTTAAACTCTGACCTATATTCCTCATTTCTTTCTGCTTGAACTTCTGGTTAGCTGACCATTGGGCTGGACTGGTATTGGAAAAAATCTGGCCTTCTTATTACATGTACCTGAGTACCAATTGTGTCTTGTTGATGGGGGGATTCTTGGATGTACTTGGAGATTATTTTAAAATGGTTATAAAACCCTAAGAAAACACAATTTTTATGCCACTGCAAAGGTTATGATGAATATATTCTTACGTGGAATTTCAGCAGTTTTGGTGCGGCAGATACTGCAAAGTCAAGGAAATTTTGTTGTTCTAAATAAGAACTATGGAGTTTTAATTTGATGTCTTTATTATCTATAAAATAATTGTGTTAAGAAATTATTGTATTTATCAAGAATAATTTGAGAACACAAACTTAACAACAGTGGAGAAGATAGAGCTTCTCATGCAAGGAGTAAAACCTTACTCTTGCAATATTTATGAAATTGAATGCTTCACATGTTCTTGAAGGTATTTTGTATGATAAATATGTTAGAATCAGCTCCGTGTTTTTCTTCTATTCTACTTGACTACTAATTGGAATAAACTTTGATTCACAAAAGTGTCCTACAAAAACTATTTTCTGCTAACTCTCAAGCACAACATCATTCCAATGCTCAAGGACCTGGTTTGGCTCATGCTATCATCAAATGGTGCTTGGAAAGACAGTTTGACCTACAAGGCTTCCACAGTAATACCAGACATATCTGTGACCTGTGTGGGTCTGGCCAATTCAGAGACTGTGCTTTTATTGATCTCAGTTGGTATTTTGTCACAGATCTGATTGTTTTGTGGACGCAGAGTCTTGGCAAATGTTTTCAGAACCTTACTGTTATTTCCCATTCTCAGGAAATTGCTTGCACACAGTAAGACACTTACTCTTCATCCATAACTTGATTTGGCTAAGGATGTATCCTTATAGATTATTCTTATGTATGCTTTAGACCATTCAGTGACACTGTTATTGGACACAGTAAATATCCGTGTAATTTGTGCATGAGCTATTTGATGAATAAAAAGCATGGTTCTGCTTTATAAAATGAAGTGTGCTGTCTGGTCGGATGCATTGCCCTCTTAGGCAACTTTGCGGTGTGTTGTTGTGTCCCCCCCTCGCCTCTCATTAAGAAGTACATCTTCTGTCCATGTACTTTTCTATTTAGCTCAGTATTTAACCATACAACAATTCCACCATTGTGCAGAAATATAAAAATGCTCTAAAAGAGAAATAGATTATTTTTTCCATTCAGTTGGAAGGCTACATATACAAATGTGATCTTGTCTTAGTTTTAGGAGCCATATTCACCTTCCAAGTACTTAACTTCAAGCATAAGCTACCTAAGCACTATACTACAAGTGAAGATGTCTAATGGACAACAGTGACATCTATTAAGAACAATCTTTTGACTGTGGATAAATGTTGAACAGAGACTGAAAAGGCAGTGTCCTGTGGGAATGCCAATGTTGCTGAGACCAACTAAAAGCCTTCTGTGTGTAACTGATGCTTGGGAAGTTGTGTTGTTATGCACAGGTTCCACTCCAAGGCCTTTCTGGTTTTGGATCTTGATCTACAACTCCTCTGTTCATGATATGAATAGAAAGGTTGCAGTGTGTATGTACATATGGAGGGGAGGGGAGGAGGGGGTTGGTGTTTTTTGGTCCTTTCATTGATTAATATTTGACATGATTTATAAAGCATCAAGGGATTCTACCTAGAGGAATAAAGTGACAAGAATATACCCACATACCCACACTGAGAAGGAAAAGCTTTTTCTCTTTCCAGGAAAGAGTATGGTATTTTACAGCAATGTAAGCAAAAAACAGCTTTTTAAAAGGACAAGTATTATGCAATACATAGGTCAGTTCTATGAAATAATATGTAATGGATAATGGTTCCTCATAAAGTCAAATATTATGACTAATACCTAAGATTTTCATGGTCAAGGGTTGTAACACGATTTTTTGAAATCATTTTGTTATTGGGAAGACCAAGCTGGATACAGCTATGTGGTCAGTCCTGAGCAGCCACTCTGCTGCTCCTCTCTTCTGCCCACAGGCTACAGTCCATCAGGGTAAATCTGCTCCTGCATGAGCTCTCCTCAAGCTGCAGTTCCTTTGGGAAACACCCTCTTGCTCCAGCAGAGCAGTCCTCCCTGGATTGCAGTGTTGGCATCTGCCCTGTTGTGATCCTCTCCTCAGGCTGCAGGGGGATCTCTGCTCCTTGCGCATGCCCTCCCTTTCCTCTTTTTCTCCTTTGTTCTCACACCTCCCCCCCCACACTCCTCACCACTGTTTCCACATTCCGCCCTTCCTTACCTACGTTTCCCCGCGATGCCCCGGCCCCGGCTGTGGCTCAGCCGCCCCCTGCAGTGGGCGGTTGGATCCGGCTGTGTCCGGCTGGATCCGGCTGTGTCCGGCTGGAACCGGCTGTGTCCAGCTGGAATTGACTGTGTCTGGCTGGGGCAGCCCCCGCAGTTCCCGCTGCTGTGGCGCCCACAACTGGCACTTCCTGCAAAGGTCATGGCTTGATAAACTTCACGGGCTGCAAATTCAACCTTGACAATTTCAGCTGTGAAAGCAGTCTCTTTTGGGGTAAGTTAAACAGTTGGTGAAAGTAATTTCTTCCCCTAGAGGGTACGCTTGTGTGCAAGGAAGAATTAGTGCAGAGAAACCCAATTGCCTGAGAGCTGAAGGGGAAGGGATGGGGTAATTGCAGCACCATTTCTCAGTTCTGTCATAAACAAAATCTGACGAAGGAAGAAATTATTTTTCTCTGGAACGTTTCTGACCTTTACTCACTTTAGAAAGTTGCTTACAGGAAACAAACAAAAACCTGAAACAGAATAGTTTATTTTTGACCACCTGTTTATCTACCCTAAAGATAGTGCAAATCTGGGGAAGCTGGCTGACTGGAAAAGCTGACTCCCAGGAGCCACAGAGGGAATGAAGCAGCATCACATACTGGCTGGCATCAGACACCGGTCAGGTCTTGACTGTCAGATAAAAACAAGTACACTTTTTACTTTGTTGGTTTGGTTTTTTTCTCTTTTTTTTTTTTTACACAGTGTTTTTTATTATTCTAAGTATTTCAAGCAGGCATCATTTATTCAAATGAAGATTAAAGAAAATTTTCCTTGGGTTTTATGTAAATTTTAAATTTTTACATGCCTGTTTTTGTTTACAACAGTCAGAAAGAGCTTTCAAAATACAGTTTGCGTGAAAAATGTGTTATAGTTGATTTTTCTCTAAATATTACCTACACCACTATTCTAAAACTGAGGCAAATTTCAGACTGTTGATTCTTTTTTTTTTAATTGGCAAAACTTTACTACATTTCTGGGCTTGAAGCAGTCAATACTTTTGTGGAGTATTTTTGAAAATGAAAAATTTAAAAATGTGAGTGACCTGAATTGTTCAGGCTTAATTCATGGCTTCAAAAATTCTTGGATTTCATCTTCTGTTACCGGAGTGCTTTGGGCTTTGTTTGCTGGGACACATCCTCAGTGGCATTTTATGAAGATAAAAATATTCCTTGGTGCCATGACCTTCATGTTTTCTCTCTCTTTGCAGGGCCTGTTTTAGTAGACTGTCACATGAACCTTTGTGCAGTGAATTTTTTTTTTTAATGTTAGATAGTGGTTACTTCATGCTTTAACATGAATTGTTAAGTTTTCCCCTGGACTATTAAAATCTTTCTTTTGGTGGACCTTTTGTATGAGCACATTCTTCCTTCTGTGCTTTTGGATAGGAGAGCTATCGAGCTTTATCTTTTCTTTCTTTATATCTTTAGTAGTCTCACATGATGTACAGTTGCTTATTCAACAGATTATTGTTGGATTAGTTTACCTTTTACATCAATAAATCCAGTGTATTTGGAACTCTGAATTCTTTAAGGGATTGGTATTTTAAAAACATAAAGAAATAATATTTTTCTTACTGGAATGCTAAGGACTACACTATCTTCCTTTTTTCTATCTAGTATATTAGAGTTGTTAAATCTGTTTAATACCTTTTGAGTTTCTAGATTGTTTGATTAATTATATTAACAGGGAATATAATGAAGAGGAAGGTTTTAGTTGTTTTTTCTAGTGTTGGAGCCTTTAATCCTTACAAAAACATGTATAGTTTTTTGGGTTTTTTTTCCTTTACTGTGACAGTGTGGCTGAAAATCAGCAACACCAGTGCTTCAGGTTATTGTCAGCTTGTTTATTTGTCTGTGGAAACTCTTGCTGTCAACTTTAATTCTTGTATAGGTGAATTGCTTTCCTGCAAAGGTCTTAAGAAATCTCGTTTATGTTACTAAACTCATGTTCTGTTTTCCTAAAGTGCTTAACTGCATGATGAACTTCAAACACACGATCAGTCTATTGCATTTATTGATTTCTGTGCTTAAACAGAAGCCAAGTGTGGGCACCTCATTGAATCTGATCCTTTGACAGAAATGTTCCTAACACGTAGGAGTAGCTTTATTTGTCAGGAAATCGGCTTCCATAGGGAATTACAGTGATACGCAGTATTTCTGACAAGTAATAGATACTCCCTTGCCACTTAGAAGGATGTCTTGTACTTAAGCACTCAGTATCTACAAGCTTTTCTTCTTACAGTTTTTATTTCAGACCCACAACCCTTCTACTATAAAGATTTTCATCAAAATCAAATGATTTTGATTGTTCTACATTGGCAAATCCATTAATCTGCAAAGACTGCCATGCATTAGTTATTAGGTAAGGAGCTGCTTTTTAACATGCATCAAGTGAAAGAAATTTTTTAGGATTAATGCTACTTTTTAAAATTGTGAGAACATCAGCAGAAGTAAACTAGAAATTGTAAAATGAGCAACTAATTCAAAGGCCCCAGCACTGAGCAGTCACAGGAAAAAAAATGTTTAGACATACAAAGTTTTATCAATAAGCTTCTTGTGAGAAGCTTTGATTGATTCTCATTCCGTGAGATGGGGAATATTAATCTCAATCCAGTGAGGGACTTGGCCAGTTTATTACAATCAGTAAGAATTTACTCATTCACCCTAATGCTAGCTGGAGCATGTCCTACTTCTCATATCCTGAGTGAACCTCTTCAGCTTAGTGCCTGCTGACATTACAGTCATGGGTTTTGGCAGGAAGAATTTTAATGTTTAATGTCCAAATACTTCATGGAAAATCAGAACAATCTGAAGTGGAAAGGGAAAAGCTAACACTTGTAAAAAAACTGATTTTCTGTTGTATGTTACAGTTCATGTTTTGGCAACCGGAAACACAAAAGAAATTGTGGAGGATACTTTGCTATGAGAAAATACAAGTAGGGGAGGGGTGCATTGCATAGAAGAACAAATCTGGTTCAAGAACTCGTAGTCATTTGGAGAGGAAAAAAGATTCAGTTAAAAGTACATGTTCCTACAGAAAAGAAATTCTTGGTAATTGAAGTAGCTGTCATTTGTTGTCAAAGTTTTCAAATCTGTTTCTCATTTGTTTACTACAGACCTCCTAAATAAGGAACAAAACAGATTTTAAAATGTTCACGTGTATCTTGAGTCCTAAATTAGTAGACAGTTGTTCCACAAAGCATAAAGTTTCTAGTATTTGAAAAGCATCAATTACATGTTTATTTTCATTTAAGAAACATTAACAATTGGTGATTAAATTATATGTCATGAACAACATGTTGACTTAATCAGCAGTCTTTATCTTTGATATTGGGCACACTGTTGGTTTGAGAAAGCATGTAAGAGAAAGCTGAAGAAGTCAACCACTTTTATTTCTAAGAAATTTAAATGCCTCTTTATTTAGAACCAATTTAACTTTTTATTATTGATCTCAAAAGAAAATAATGGGTTTAATTTGCTGTTTTATATTTCTTTAACCCCTTAGCTTTCAAATTTAAATGAGGATTTCTTTTCAATTTTATCTAAAGAAGATCCAATAAAGATTTATTTGTATACATATGTGTATGTTATTAAAGCAGTTATTGCCAGTGATTCTTTTATTTCATATATTATATATTTTCCTCTGTTTTAAGCACTAATTGTAAAACTTTATCTGTCCAACTTTGTAAATTAAGCAGCTATCATAAATTGAAAAATCTAATGCAATAGGCAATTGTTTGCTATAGTAAAAACATTAAAAACAACCTTTTGAGGTTTTGTTTTTACTCTTTGAGTTCAGTGTTACAATGCAGTTGTAGAGGTAATTATAAACTGTTCAAAAATATTTTTCTCTCCATATTATATGTTCAATTCCCATGGTTATCCCTTTGCATTTCTGAGTGAATAATGAGACATAACGTATTCCCATTCAATAGATTGTTAATTATCTTGTATGTTTTCAATTCAATGGAAATGATTAAAGCAGTTTAGCTAGTGTGGCCCCTGATAATGTATTCCTGGACTTCTGGCCATTTTCATTGCCCATACCTGTCGGTTCATTTCAGTTTGCTGTTGCTTTTTCTTTTTTGAGTAGGGTGCAGACACCACTTAGTTATGAAGTAAAAATAGAATATTTTATTTATTTAATGTGAAAGGATTTCTTAATTCCACCTGTATTAGGTTTTGAACTATCATTTTGTACAGTGATCTGAATTTCTTCCTGTGGCCTAGTGTATTTGTAGAGGATGAGAGTTTTGTTACACTAGTTGACGGAAAGCTAATATGCTTAGGAATATACTGCTGGCTATACATTTTAGCTCATGCATATCTATATTTTATAAATGTTCAGCACAGTAAAAATTGCACATTTTGGTCGTTTTGGTCAACTTAGTAAATTGAAAGAGCTCATAAATTTATCAATAAGCCCCTTGAATTCAGATGGCCATTGTAAAATTCTGGAAATTATCGTTGATAAAATAACTACTTATGTGAAAAAAAATTAATTTGGTAGTTTCATGAAGTTGTTTCTTCAGTTTTTGAGAAGACTTAACCAAAGCAACTGATGTTCCATTAGCCCCAGAGAAAGATCTAATGTAGAATACTGGCAATAAGGTATGGAGATTTTCAAAGAGAATTGAGTATCATGTTTGATTTGTAGTAGAAGACAATAAGTGGAAAATAGCATGTATGGAGCTACTTTCTGTGAAGTATAAAATGTCTGAAAAATGCAAAATAATGCTCAAAATGCTTTATAATTTTAATGCAATAAATTTTAAAGAAATCTTAAGCGGGCATATACTTGCTCTATATATTTTTTCACTGTCAACGTGTTTCTTGCTTAATGTCCAATGACCAGTTGGTCTAAATAGGTGTTAGGAGACTACAAACTCATTTTTGCTGCTGAATAGTTTGTGATCACTGAGCATTGTTGCAATCTTTTCATGGGCAAAAACTTGACAAGTTCAGTGGTAAATAGTTGCAAGTGGTAAAAAATTTAAAGAAAGCAAAACCTAGCATAGCAAATAATAAGATTACAAGTAACTTCCAAACAGTTTGGTAAGGCTCTGCACTGATTTTCATAGGGACACCTCAGGCTTTTTAATGTTGCTCTTTTAACATTGCTGTAGGATCCTGTAGAGACACATATAGGGAAACATGTTAGGGTAGTTACCAAAAGGGTAAAAAAGAGGTATCTGAATGACATGCCAACACCATCCTGAAAATCATTGAACCCAGCTATGGTTTAAATCTTAATGATTTCTCGGTTGTGGAGGTAAATGCATTAGCAATTGTGAGGTACAATACTACAGTATGAAAAATGGAAGTTCTTGTGGCAAGAATAAGGGTTCTCTCCCAGTAGCAAATGTCCGAAACTGAAATAAGTAATCTAAATATCAGCCAAATTATTAGCTTAATAAAAATATTTAATTTATTCTCTGGACAAACTTCACCTTAAGTTGTCTCGTTCCATTTTGCTACACATGAAGAGCTTTTAAATGTATGAAGAAATGGAACAAGTAATGTTACTGAGAATATAGTTACCGGAGAAACTATTAAAAGTTTCATTTTTCCCTATAGAAACATGTTAAGGGGAACCTAGGGTTTTTTTCTTTTGTTAAATTTTTTCTTTACTGTGAAATTATTATAATTTTGAAAGGACTAAACACTTTAGGTTGAATGGGAGACCTTAGATATTCAGTACTATTTTATCTCATTTTCTGTTGGAATGATTGGATATGTAATGAAACAAATTATTCAGACGGAATTCTTCTGATTTGTCCCTGCATCAAGAAAATGTTAAACACAGATATTACAAAGTAATTGGATTTACTGAAAAAAAAGTTGTTCAGGGGTAGTGGATAATGGGTATAATGGAGAGAAACAAGGTATCAGCAGCTTGCTAACTTATATTGTTGATCAAAAATGCATGCTGTTGCCAGGAACTAATTCTGTTTTTGCAGTTAAGGATATATGAAATATGTAGTACTTCACTTGTCAGCAGCATTTAAAGAGTTTGCATGTAAATTAGGTAGCTTATTGCCTTCCATGATATTTCTATACTGCCTTTGCTTAACAAAAGTTTTATTAAAAGTGGTAACATGCCATTTAAGTTTCCAAATTGATGGGAAAGGATGGAGTCATGGAGTTTTTTTCACCTTGGTATTTCCTTCTTTTAATTTCTAATACTCTGAAGCTGCGTTTCTTTGTAATTGCAATTGTTCACCTATATTTTGATCTATAGATGCCTGCTAATATAGTCTACATTTCTTTGTTTTCTCTAATTAGCTTGCTTTCAAGGAGTCTATAATGAGTCTTACTTTCTAAGCCAGCCTACCTTGTCAGGGTCTATCATTTAAATAGCTTGAGGGGTTTAGCTTGAACCAGTTCCTCATCTTGTACTGTGTTGCTCTTTCTTTTCCAGACATGTTTGGTGGGACAATTTGTTTTTATAGGCTTTTAACAACCCAGCTCTTTGTAGTATAGTTAATGATCCAGACAATGAGATCAAGGGCACTCTCAGTAAGTTTTGCAGAGGTCACTAAGTTAGGTGTGAGTGTTGATCTTCTGGGGAGAAGGAAGGCTTTGTAGAGAGCCTGGATCAGTGGGCCAAGACCAACTATATGAGATTCAGCCAGGCCAAGTGCCGGGTCCTGCACTTTGGTCCCAATAGCCCCCTGCAGCTCTACAGGCTGGGAGCAGAAAGGCTGGAAATCTGCCCATCAGTAAAGGAGCTGGTGATCCTGGTTGACAGGTGACTGATCATGAGCCAGCATGTGCCCAGGTGGCCAAGAAGGCCAGTGACATCCTGGCCTGTATCAGCAATAGTTTGGCCAGCAGGACCAGGACAGTGATCCTCCATCCCATTGTACTCAGCACTGATGGGGCTGCACCTTGTGTACTTAGTTGAGTTCTGGGCCCCTCACTATGAGAAGGACATTGAGGTGCTGAACTGTGTCCAGAGAAAGGCAATGGAGCTGGCCTGCAGCACAAGTCCTATGAGGATGAGGGAGCTGGGGATGTTTAGACTGGAGGCTATCTACAACTACCTGAAAAGAGGTTGTACTGAAGTAGAGGTAGGTCACTTCTCCCAAGTAACAAAACACAGGACAAGAAAACAGCATCATGTTGTATCTGGTAATGTTTAAATTGAGTAGTGGGAAAAATTTCTTCACAGAAGGAGTTGTAAAGCACTGGAACAAGCTGCCAAGGGAAATGAAGGTAGTTAAAAGGCATATAGATGTGGCACTTAGGGACGTGGTTTACAGAATCACAGAATCAAGTAGAGTGGAAAAGACCTTTGAGACCATTGAGTGCAACGTATAACCTAACATCACCTTGTCAACTAGACCATGGTGCTAAGTGCCACATCCAGTCTTTTTTTAAACCTCCAGGGACAGTGACCACTACCTTCCTTGGCAGCCCATTCCACTGCCCAATCAGTCCTGTGATAAACCTCCCCTGGTGCAGCTTAAGACAGTGTCCTCTTGTCCTGGCGCTAGTTGCCCAGGAGAAGAGGCCGACCCCCACCTGGCTACAAACTCCTTTCAGGTAGCTGTAGGGAGTGATACGGTCTCCCCTGAGCCTTCTTTCGTCCATATTAAACACCCCAGACTCCCTTGGCTGTTCCTCATAGGACTCGTGTTCTAGACCCTTCACCGGGCTTGCTGCCTTTCCCTGGACATGGTCCAGCATATCTCAACATCCTCCCTAAATTGGGAGGCCCAGAACAATACTCAAGGTGTGTCCTTTAGTTTACTGGTAAATTTGGCAGTGTTAGGTTAGTGGTTGGACTTGCTGATCTTTGAAGTCTTTTGCAACCAAATTGTTTTTATGATTCTGTGTTCAGTATCTGAAATAAGCTTTTGGGCTGCTGTGTAATCACAGAAGGTGCCAGGTAGCTACTCAAGTACTAGGAGCTGGCCTGTATCTCCTGGTATATGATGTCCTATCCCCAGCCTGCAGAAAGTTTTATCTGAGTTAAAGAGATATGTTAAAGTGTTAGCTGTTGCCTTGCAGTTACATAGAACATACAGCAAATATATCTGACATCTTTTTACTGTATTATATTGTTGGTATTTCTAATCAAAAGCAAAGCTTTGTTTCAGTTCCATGGTAAGTAGATTTGAAAATAGAGATGCATTTGGCTGACAGTGTTGTATTTTTAGTTGGCTTGAGTTTGAGTGCCGAAGGAGGATTCTGCTCTCATCCATGTTGAAAACAACAGGAGCATGATCTTAGCCTTCCTGATAGAAATCTTTCGAATCTACCTGCCCCTGAAAATAAAAATAGGCAGATACTTATAGGCTGTCGAAGAGAGAACCTGGCAACTAAGAAATGGTGTAGTCGCTGCCATATCAATTGTCTAATTCAAGAGTTTGGGCTTTGCCTTTTTCTTAGGAGACATGAAAATGTCAAGTATGTAGGGAAAACCTCTTCAGTCTTGTCTTCTTGTCCTTGGACATAGAATAAGTGAATTGAACTTGCACTGTGAAGGGGAAATAATCTCTGCACCAACAAAGTTCTGAATTGTTGACTGTCAGAGACTTGCCCTTGGTAGAGATGTGTCATGTGCCTTCTGGCCATAGAACGCAGACGGAGCTATGTGCTACACAGGAAATTGGTAATAATATGCAGGGTTTTTTAATTGATCACAATACACTGCATGGTTTGTCCAAATCAAGTAAATGATATTTTCATTCTAATGACACCAAATCCTAGGCTTTCCCAGTACATAAAACTTTACAGAATCCAATTTTTGTGTGCTTCCCTTTATATCATGTCGTTGAATCTTGTGAACATGAAGCATATTAGGGCTCTAAAGATACTACTAACATCAAAAGCGGGCAGCTACTTATTGGCTCACATATCATTTTCAGGGTTTGGGGCTATTATAGTGGAAGCTCATGAATATTGTAAGGGAGGAAAATGTTTTTAAAGCTATAGGGAATCTGATATACCCATTTTGTTTCAATTTTGAAGTATGTTCACAGGTTAGGATATATATTAATTAATTTTTATTTCAGTAATTTGAGTCTCAAATTGCATATATGTCTTCAGGGGTGGAAGAAAAATATTTTTACTCAAAGTTTGGGAGTATTTTTTTAAAAGAACATTTCTAAATTATGGTACAGACCTGCAAAAAAATTACTGAAACCTAGTAAAATTCTGGTTTCCAGAAGAGGATATATTTTTCAGTAAAAACTTATTAATTTCAACTCTGACCTTCATTATTGATGTTCTTGATCTGCAAGAAACTGATAACTTTGAATATTTCAACTGAAGTGTACAGTTGAAAATAAGAGGTGTGAGGATTTATTGGAGAACTTGCATAAAAAAAATATTAGTTATTGACTTAGCAGGCTTTTTTAGTTAGACTGATAACTGCTAAAAACTGAAATACCAGTTTGCTCTCAATATGGTAGTGAAATCTAACTTTTGGTTCAAGGCTATCTCTTTTTTGGAAAGATCGTGTTTAATTGTGCTTGTCCAGCCAAAGAAGAATGTTTAGTACTTCATTCCATTATTTAGTCAGTTGCCTCTGGCCTTACATTTATTTTGAAGCTTTACACTCCTGAGAGGCTTGTTTCTTCAGAATTCTAGATAAAGTACTTTTACATCCTCTTTTTCAAATTTCTTGCTGATACATTTTTTTGTTCTGCAGAAAGTTTAAACATGTTTAAGTTTGGTTTTTTTTGAAAGCTAGCTTTAGCAACTGCTTATATAATTCAGGAATTGTTATATTTTGCTTTATTTCTACAGGCAAAATAAAACGACATGAATGTGTAACACAATATTATCATGGCAACTCCCTTGACACTCAGTGGGGGACTGTTAGTTCTCACTATTGAAATTATGTGGAAGTTTTGCCAGAACACAGGTGATTCCCTAAACTGCAGATCTCCTAGCTATGGGTGAAAGAAAGGCCATGCAGCCTTCTCTTCCCAGGCAAATGTTTCCCATTTTCTCTGCACTGCAGTTCAGTTAACCTGATTTCAGAAATTTTTAAAGATTTGGCTATTTTAGTATTGGTGTGTAGTTGCTCAGGATGGAAAATGTCAGGGAGCAGCTATGTGGAGGTGGGTGAGTTGAGAGCTGAGGGTGTCCAAAGCGCAGGCTGTGCCGTCAGTGACAAGGTACAGTGCTGCAGCACAAGCTGGGTAAGCAGCACTGAGGGCTGGTGGCAACCCATCTGCAGACCCTGCTGAGCTGCCAGCCAGGTTCAGGGAATGTGCAGCGGCCACGTTAGGAGCAGCCGCTGAGGATGTTGGAGGCCAGGCTCAAGAGAGGCTCCGTGCACTCCAAGTCTGGAGCCCGAGCCCAGGCAACAGGCCTTGTAGAGCCCTTGTCTTGGAGCCCAAGCCCAGTCCAATAGGAGATCAGACTGGGCACAGGTATACACGTGCCAGAGCTCAGGGAAGGCATGAGTGTATTCGAGGTGCTGAATGAATAAATGGAAATAGGTAATTTATTAAACAAAATACAACTCTTCTGGTCACTTTTTGACATGGTGCCAGAGACGTCTGGCTAGCTCTCTCACCCCGGCGGTCACGCCAAGGTCACGCCGCTCCCGTGCTCGTGGGCTCGGGTAGCGGTGGAGCGGCTCCACCTGTATCACAGCGGCTGTTCTCAATGGCTGTCGGTTGTGCCACATCTTGGGTCGAAGCAAAGGGGAGAGAGAGCGTCTTCTCACATGTGTCTCAGGTTTATTGACCCCAAGGGGTGGCATGGCGAGGACTGAAAAAGCCCGTGCTTACACCATCTTTTAAACAGGGGGGCGGAATGGGGAAGATACAATTCTTTAACCAGTCAGGGATACCATGGGGAGGAGAGTGAGGAGGGATCCCTGACCTGACGCCCTATAGGACAGGCAAGGGGAGTGGAAAGTATTGTGGTGTAGACACGATCATGTTTGGCAGTAGTAGCCTTCTGAACCAATTCTAATTCTCTTTTAGAGTTGAGTAGCTGTCAAAACCGTTTCTACCAAATGTCCCTAAACAAAAAAGGTGCTGTTCACCTTACACTTACACATAAATGATGAATTTATATACAAAACCTCTTATCTACTTGATGCATATTTCTGTGTATACACCTGTGTTTCTATTTCCAGTATTTGAATCGTATTTCATATGTAATCTATTTTCTTTAGTGTGCATGTTCAGTATTTTTCAAAACATTTATAAAATTATAGAATCAGAGAATTGTTAAGATTGGAAACTACTGTAAATTACTACACATTACTACAAAATATTTTTGTAAAGAACACAGACTGTGATTACCATGTGCAAATAAGGTAGAAGAATAATGTAATTAGAAAAATCAAATCCATATTTTCCAGTAGACTGGATGCTTCTTGTCTGTAATACAAGGATAATTAGGCACTAATGTAGAAGCTGGTTGCAAACACTGTTCATGAAGTTGAGCTTTTTTTGAAAGACATATGTCTGAAATTCAAAACAAACCTATGAATAAGAAAAAGCATCTACATAAAGATATTCACTTCATACTTCTCAGAAACCATACACCACAGATCTTTATTAGACACTGGAGTTCATATGAATATTATATCCTTTATTTTGCAATTAATGTTGAGTATTTTAATTTTGTTAATTGTGAAGGAGCAAAGAAATTTGTGGCCTTAACAGTGTGCAGCCCTGTGCTTAGTATCACAAAGTTGTGATGTCCATGCTGATAGTTCTCTGTGCTTTGTATTCCTTTTTGATTGTGCTTTTAACAACAAAATCAACAAGACCATTTTAACAATGATAGATGAAAAAAGGAGAAAACTACCAAGTTACTTCTTACTCCCAATATGTGTTTCTGTGAAGTATATATCATGGTCAGGAGCTGTGCTTAGGGGAAAACTCTTCTTTCTTTTTTTTTTTTTTTTTTGGTTCAGTTTGACATTTCACATAAAGGAAGGACAATTTGGATTCCAGATGTCTGCAGCTCATCTATAGAAATGACATTTTTCAAAAGTTGCTCTTTATTTTAACACCATTACCTTGTGAAATAGTCTTCAACTTTTTAAGGAAATGATCAGTTGGTGAATCATTATCAAAGAACAATTTAAAGGTTATTGGCATTTCATCTCCTTTTTTTGCTTACAGCACTCAGTTGAGTAATTTTACAGTTCTATGCATGTAGTAGTGTCTGGAGATAAAGCCAAGTAATGTTTCCTTATAGCTTGTTTTCTACCATGGCCATGGGAACTAAAGGTGTCAGAGAACAGTGTCCTGTATCTCAGACTTTGAAGCCTTTACAGTTATTTGCACTGAGAACAGGTGTAACTATTGTGAACTCTGTTCCTGCCCTGCAAAATTCTGAAAAATAAGTAATGAAGCCCAGTGGTAGGAGCAAGTGTTACTGAGCCATGCCCAAATGCAGTTTTTTGTCCAGTTTCAGTGTAGATATTCCATCTTGCATGTCTCCTCTCTCCATCTGAGCCTTACATATTGCACATTATCATTTACGCCGTTAGGCAGCTGATCACCTCCTGGTGTTGGAGGGGGAAGAGAATTGAAAAGGGGAAACTGGACACTCATGAGATAAAGACAGTGTAATGGGTAAAGCAAGAGCTGTGTGCACAAGCAAGACAAAAAGAGGAATTAATTCAGTGCTTCCCTTAGGCAGGCAGGTGTTCATCCATCCCCAGTATGGCATGGCTCTGTCACCCACAATGGTTACTGGGGAAGACAAACAGCATAACTCTGAATTTCCCTCTGCCTTCTTCCCCCAGCTTTTGTTGCTGACTATGCATCATGGGAGAGAACATCCCTTGGGTCAGTTAGCACCACTTGTCCTGGCTGTGTCCTGTCCTAAGTCCTTGTGTGGTCCCAGCCTCCTCGTTGGAGTCGCAGCATGAGCCAACAGATGCAGCCTTGACTCTATATATAAAGTGCTGCTCAGCATTAACTGTAGCATCCCTGGGTTATCAACACTGTTCTGGCCACAAATTGAAAACACACCATCATGTGGACTGCTTTGAAGAAAATTAACTGTGTCCTAGCCAAAACCAGTAGTTTGCACTGATTTATTTTCCTCTATTTTTCAATATGCCTTGGTTTTCACTTCACACTTAGAAGAAGAGTTGGTATTTTAAGTGTGCAATTCTTGCTGAGAGAGGTGCCCATTAGAGGGAATATGATGTGAAAGACACATCACAGAGCAGAGGAATAGCTGATACACTTGAGCACACATCTTTTTTCAGGTCTAACATTTGCAAATTTTGACCTAAACATATTTTGAATTTGTCTTAAATGCATTAATCTTTCAATCAGATTGAAAGAAGATGCAGGGTGTCTGTGTAGAAGAGAAGAAATAGGATTGTAAGTTCCCAATCTTATAGTGCAGATAATTCTATGACTTTTTAATCACTGTATGTGGTTATTACTAACCATAACTTCAGTGGCTGATACTTGTGATCACAATGAGAAATTTACTTTCTTTGTAATATAGATATATAGAAGTAATACAATTAAAATATTTTTGCTATTATGGCCACAGTTTACTTAAGCAAATATAACATTTTACCATATGGCATAAAACCACTGAGTCTTGTACACTTGGCTGTCTGAAATACATGTTGGAAATAAATCTTTTAATCTCAATGCATTGTAATGTCATGAATGAAAAAAAGTCTGGATATTGAACATCAATTCATACTCAGAACTGAGGTAAAATTTCAGTATATTTTTCCTAGGAAGCATAGGATGAATTATCAGAGAAGAGCGCACCATGATTTCCCTATCAGATGCTAACATATGGCAGGGAAAACTGGCACCCCCATTTATTCTCAGTATCTATCATGCTGCTTAGTGAAGTGCAGTGATAATGCTGTAGCTTGCATTTTTTTGGGGCTTGTGTGTTGAAGATACTGTTCTAATACCACCATTTGGGACAAAAAAATAATGCTTTGTTAGCTCAGCTCTTATAAGGCAAACTAAAATCCCACATATGAAAACCTGCAAGTGCAGTTCAGTTAAAGGTGGTTTAATGTTTTTCATGCTCTGTTCTTGATGAATGACAAACTTTTACCATTTTATGAGGTGCTTGCATTTTTTTTAATAAAGCACTCCATTTAAAAAAAAAGGAACAATTTTTTTTTGCTTTAAAAACCAAGAGACAACATTCCAATAGTTTTCTAATTACTCAGAGTGATTTTCTGAGAAGAAAAACTTTATAAGATCTCTCAAATCTTGTCCATAATTATATGCTGCCATGATAGATGATGGTAGAAAGAATAAAAGCTTTTCAAAAAAAGTAAATAATGTGGGAAGGGACACAGTCAATGTTGAAACAATAGAAACAGAGTTGACTATAAATGAAGAATAAACCGCTGAAAACTTTTATTTATTTCTATGGTATCTGAGGATGCATCTATTTACTTTGCAGGTGCTTGGCATATATTTAAATGACTGGAAATACTCAAGTGCTTTTGGAAGAGTCAGGTGAGAGAGTGAAGTTGGTCCAGGAAAGGGAGTTTTGTGATCATTACAGTGACTAACACTGGGCCAGTGACAGGCTGTTGGTGCAGCTTTTGGCCACAAATTTTCCATGGAAAGATGAACCAGTGCAGTGCTTGTAGCATCTCTAACCTGTTCAGAATCAGCAGCAAGTGCAGATGGCTTGCTCATTTCCACCATCATCTAGAAACCTTTGAAACCACCACAGTGAGGACTGAAGGTCATGCAGGGTTTGCAGTAGTAGCAGCTGCGTTACCAAAATTGCTTTTTTCAGGGCAAGGGAAGGAGGGCTGTAGCCGAGACATCTGTTGGGTTGCACTAGAGAGTTGCAGTAGAGAGAGCAGCTAAAAAGACTGTTTCTATGAGTTGGGCTTCAGAAAGGTGTGCCTTCTAAACAGACTTAAAGGAGTACAAAATTCCAGACTACCTGCAGTTCATTCCCTGGGATGGGGTGAGAAGTTGCAATCAGCTAAGATACATGCAAATGACAGTAGGAATGTTAAAAACATTTTGTAAAAAAAACTTGTAAAAAAATCCAGAATAATTAATACCTGACACTGACTTTCCAACATTTTAGTTCATTGTTAATTGTTTGATTTCATATTTCTGCTTTTATACATCTTATTTTAGTTTTCATTTATTATTATTATTTAAGTGTATTTTAACTTTTTTTTTCAGATTCATCTTTTTTGATCTCAAAACTGCTTACATTTCAGTGAATGCTAACCTCCATTTTGTGTCTGTATGAAGCCAAGATATACAGAAAAAGTTAGTATTAGACTGTCACTGTTGGCTCAGCAGATTTACCAGTACAGAAACCTTGCTGGCTTATTTCTCTTTTGGGACACAAAATTAGCATTAGAGATGCTTTGTTACTGATTTGGCTCCTTTTTTTTTGTCACAGAAATTTGTAAACATTCCAAAAAATGTGCATAGTTTTCCTTTGCTGAACATTGTAATAAGTAGCAGCAGAGATTTTCCTATCTACTTTTCCATCACTGCAACAGTCCACAGAACTCTACTCAAAGTAATACTTGTATTTTTTTCTGACTTTCTTGTTGCTTTCTGTGGATGGAGCATAGCAGATAATCCCAGTTTGAGCCAAAAATTCCTCTGTATTTTTAACCATTTGTCAGAACTCATTAAAAATGTGATGATCAGTCTTAGATTCAGTGTAATTTTGGTGGGAATATTCCTCTGGGTTTTTTGATATCATATTCTTTGATGAATGTATCAATATATATGAAAGTAGCAATATTCAGAAATAAAAGGATGGGTATGTAGGGTATGTAGGTCTCAATTAAGTAATCTTTCCTAATGGTACAGAAGGCTATTACTGTCACATTAAGACAGTATCTCATTCATATACTTCCATAAAATAGGAAACATCTGTGTTGTGTTTCTTCTAGTAGAAGAGGGAAATATTCCAACTGTTATGTACATCTGGTGCTGCTTTCCAGCATTATATGTCACATAATTTGTGGCAAAATCCCCAAAGTTTTTAATTTTCTTTTCTCTTTCTAATACCTATGCTCTCTGTGCAGTCAGCTTTTATACTGCTATTCTTGCCATCGCCAAATCAGACTTTCTGCCCTGATAATGGACATCATCAGCAAAGTCATGAGGAAACGATAGCAAAAAGTAAAGACAGAAGTAAAACAGCTACAGTTGAAAATATTTTGTCTGAACTAAACAGTTACGAAAAAAATTAGAATTCAATGCACTGACCACAATGATATCTCTGTCCATGGTAGCTAAATCTGTAAGAATCACAGAATCATTAGGTTGGGAGAGATCTTTAAGATCATTGAGTCCAACCCATGCCCTAACATATCAACTAAACCATGGCACCGAGTAATAAACCTCTTAAAGCCTCTTCATAACTTAAAATTCCACTCATTTCTTCCCCTGCCCCCCCTTACTGTCTATGAGTTACCATTTTTTGATCCTAGCAATTTTTTGGTCTTAAAACCCACCAACTCTGCTCACAGGATTTTCCTAAAATACCACGTTTTCGGAGTTGGTCTCTTAAAGTATATTTCTGGAGCTGGTCTGACTTGAATGACTTAAGTAGCTGAAACTGGTCTGAGTCAAAAGACTCAAGTAACTGTTCACAAGGAGCAAACAATTCTGGTGGCATTTAGACTTTTAGAGGAGAAAATGCTCTTCATGAATGTAAAGGTAGCAACGAAAGCACATATGTTAGGATTTTCTTGGAATGGAAACTTGCAGTTTAAAAGACTGTTTTTTATCCCCATATGTGCACATTAACTTGTTGAAGTCTGTTACAGATTGAGCCACAATATAAAGATGCAAATAATAGGATTTAATTTTTACCTTTTATTAAAACGTCATATCTTCCTTCAAAAAAGCCCATACATGGGTCATAATAGCCTTCCAGTAGTAATTTTACATGGAGGAGTAAAAGTAGCAGTTGTGAACATCCCTTCATGGGATTGTTCCCGTCATGGGGATGTTCAAAGAGCCCAACAGCATTTCACTTGCTACTACTGGACTGAATACAGTCATGTTTAGTAGGAGTGTGATGTTCAGCAGCCTCTGAAAGGTTGTGTATTTCTAAATGGAGACATAGTGAAAGCAAATTTGAAGTTAACTACCATTAGAGAGCATGAATCAGTGATGGAAGGCTGATGGCTGAGGCTTGAGGTGGATGATATTCAAGTTGTTCAATTATGAAAAATAAAAATGCCTGGGTAGTGCAAAGATGCCTTGTTTGGCCACATGGGGTTACTGTTTGCTGTGAATCTCACCGAGGTCAGATTTGTAAAACAGGACTGGCAATTGAACTCTAGGCTTTCTGATATGAAGCCACGAATGGAAATTGTAAAGTCCTTCTGTCAGAGCAAGCAGGGAGAAAAGTCAGCTGCATAGTGCAGAGTGAGTAGGGTAAATACATTGACAATTTATGGTAGGTGTAGCTGAAGTGATGCTCAGTGCTGATAAAAATGGGACTTTTAGTGTCTAGTGTAACAGAGAAGTTAATTAACTTCTGCAAAGTAGAACTAATTCAAGTTGGAAACAGATGCACATCCATTTCCTGCACATATTCATCGAAGTATAACCTTCTATTCAACAACGCTTACTCATAATACATTCTTTAGATCATAATACATTCCTAGAAGCCCTATGCAAATTACTGTAGCTTGCGTATATGATGCTTATTTAATTGTACCTACCAACTCAAACGTTTATTAGAGCTTAAGTGTCTTGAGAAGATTGTGACACCATTGTTAGGAATCAGAATTGGTGCAAACCTCAGTTCGTTGCACATATCTCTTTGCAGAATCGACACAGATTCTCATGGCTCTTAGTATTTAGAATTCTGCAGTGCTCTCTTTTTTAAATTGTAGTTAAGACTGTACAAGCAACGTCTTGTCTTGTAAGGACTAAGTAATATTAGGTGGACAAATAAAAAGTAATATTAGCAGAGAGTAGTGTTTTGTATTCCCTGTTGAGGAAGTTAATAGAAACAGTTTCAGGGAAAATTGTTCACAAATGGCTTGCAGAATTAAACTAAACTCTCTTGCATGTCTCTATCAAAAAATGTCCTCTTTTGCAGCAAAGCAGTAATATTCTCCAGTATATTCCATGACATGTTCCTTTCTTTGTACTTTTCATTGCTTGAGTTGTTTGCTGCTACTGTCAGCTACCATTATTATGAATCATTTCTGTTTCTTTTTGCTAAGTTATTCTCAATTCAGTTGTCTTCTTAAGAGAAAATAAGAGCCTTAATAACAGAAATTTAAATGCTGTTCTGTGAAGACTTGAAAACAATATATCTCCATTTTATTTTGTCTCTGTGTTTGTTTGCTTTTTACTTTTCAAGTGCCAGAGCTCTTTGTCATTAAGATATTTAAAAGTCCTGTGGCCTGTACAATTACGAAATGTAAAATTTAATGACAAAATAATGATATAAAATTATTTTTAACTTTAAGAAGAAAACTGCAGCCCTTTGTTTCTGTTTCATTTGCCCACTTCTCTAAAATATTTTTTTTTGCTCTGAGTTTTGGTGCTGATAGTTTTTGAGAGTGTTTTTCCACTGTGTAGGGTGAATACATTGACAGCTTATGACTCTTCATGCATAAAATGGTGACATAATGTATCAAAGCCTAGACATTTCAAAAGCAAAGTGTGAAAAATAGATGGATAGGGCAATTAGCTCTGTGATTTCCTACAGTCTGGAGACTTAAGGAGACAGTTGTATTTTAGTGCCCTTTGATAAATATGTAAAATAAAGGGTAGCTACCAAAAAGTTACTTCCTCAGTATGACGGGGACACTGCAGATCAAGCACTTGACATTAGCAAACCAAATCAATTTCTGGATCAGAAGACCCATAACACAACTGTAAGATCAGCTCAGCAGGGTTCTTCACATGCCATTGAAGCAGATCCTGTCTCTGGCTCACTCTTATCATCCTTTACGTGATGAGCAAAGAAGTATGTTGCTTTTTTGAGGAAGTTTTTTTTTAAGTAAAAATAGGAATATACTACCATCTTCTACAGAAAAGTAGACTTTCTCTGCCACATGGTTTAGTTATGCTCAGGAACACGACCTTTTCAGTGCTAAGTGCTAAAGTTTTCTTTTGAAAACCACTTTATTATCCTTGTCATTAATGCCTGTCCAGATGTCTTCCAATGCCACCAGTTTACCATCTGTTCACAAATACTTGTGGAATAAATATGTGCAAGGACTGATCTACACCTACAATTTTCCATGCAGGAAAAGACCAACCCACAGACTTAGCCTTATGTGAAGGTCTGCATGACTGTTACATTTCAAGATAAAATAATTTTCAGGTGTCTGAATAAGAGATCTAAATAGGCAGAGCTTTCAAAATGTACTCTTGCTTGGACATTACTCAGTAAACAAAGTGCAGAGTATCTATGTTGAATTATACTAGACAATCACAAAAACAAACCCGTGAGCATTAGAAAAAGGATATCCTTTCCAACAAATCCTTTTTCTACATAAATCAGCCCTATTTATCATAAGAATGAGCAGTGCTTCTGTTAAATTTAGCATGTTTTTCATTCCCTTCTGAAGCATACTGAAAGCAGCATGTAAGCTGATTGAGTGCCTAGGCTAACAGTCAGTGACATTCATGTGGCCTGCTGTTTCATGTGTATGGCTTCTGTCACATGAAACACCTTAATCTGAAACAGTTTTTACTTTACTCAGGAAGGGGGAAGTGTGCAAGTACAGGCTGGGGTATTCACAGAACTATGGAAGCTGTCAAGATCTAAACAGAACTGCTGAGAC